>CM033450.1:23367759-23536136 GCA_019425755.1 Amaranthus cruentus | reverse complement strand
AGGTTTCATTTGGTTAACTGGCAAATTCAATGATTGAAACATTCCCAGTCTCCAAAGGTTGACAGAAGTATACTGATTAAAGGTATCAACGCATAGCATTCAACACTGATGGTAAAAAGTTATATGTTCATCAGATTGAAGGCCAAAACAATCGATCAATCACAGAAACATGACATAATCCTTTATCTACTGACAGTTACAGAACAAGAAACCAAAGGATGAGTGTGGACATAATGATATAAAAATACACCAACACCACATCCACCGCTATCTAGGAAACCATATATCCATGTTTGGTAACAAGCTGAAACTAGATTGCTCAAAATTTTGTTGAGATCACAACTTCCAGAATCACAAAAGAAAGAAAAGATTGTTACTTAACCGAGGACTAGTGGCATGTTCCTATCATCCTATGCCAGAAGCGGTAACTTGCAAATGTCAATCAATAAGCAAAGCATGAGCACAAGGCTGAAGAACTATAAAAGCTAAAACCGACCTGTGGCCGACAGAGAAAATAGGAAGGCCAACAAGCTGGGAAGCTTCAAGTTTCGCTTCTGACAATCCAGAAGTGAGAAGGATATCCAAGCAGGCATTAAACCTGCTTAGCTGCATCGTCATGATTGCTCCTGAATCGATGTACCACGAACAATTATCCTGCACACATAGGATTTGAGAAATCACACACATATAATCTATAAATGAATTAAGTGAAATTTGTGTACAAGAGTTACCTTGCTTGTCTTGAGATTGGCTTGACTCGCCTTTCCCACTTTGAGTCCTTTTCTTGCTCATCTTTTTCTTCCAAATGGTACAATCCTTTTTAAAATGACCGGGTTTTCCACAAACCCAACAAGTACGTGATTTTTTACCATCACTATCACCCTTAGGCTTCTTGCCTTTATTATTGTTTGAGTCATTTCCTCTTTTCTTGTCATTTAACTTAGAGTCCTCTACCATATTAATGATAGAACTAGGATTTCCATCCTTTTGTCCATCTTAAATTCGGATTCCCTCTTCAATCCGAATATGGGAACCCAAACCTTCAACATTTATTTCATCCTTCCTATGCTTTAAAGTGTTTCTAAAGTCTTTCCAAGAAGGTGGCAATTTATCAATAATAGAAGATACAACAAAAGTCTCATCCATACTAATGTCATGTTGTTTAAAACTCCCTAAAATTCTTTGAATTTCATGAAATTGTTCCATAACCGGCCTACTATCAACCATTTTATAATTATTGAAATTACTAACAAGAAACTTTTTGTTAGATACATCCTCGGCCATATATGTAGATTCTAAATCATCCCAAAGAAGTTTAGCAGATTCATAAAATTGATAAACATCAAACAAGTCATCAGATATACCGTTAAGAATGTGTCCACGGCATATGTAGTCATCATTCTCCCACTTATTCCTCTTTCTAGTATTTTCCAATGTCTCATTTTCCTCCTCCAATGGCTTTGGGGTAGTGAGAACATATGCCACACCAAGAGAAGTCAAGAGAAAATGCATTTTCTTTTGCCATCTTCGAAAACCCACGCCCTCAAACTTGTCCAATTTCCGGAAATTTGATGTCAATTCCTTAACGGTGGCCATCTTTGCAAGAATATTACTTTTGGATTGTTGGGGATAATAATAAAAATAATAACCTTCGAGGCGTGAACGGAATCACTTTCCCAAAAGTAATATTTCGACCCTTAAACTACAACCCGGGTATCACGAAATCACTTAGGAGATACAACGAAGAACAATTACAATTATGTGTAGTATAATTATGATTCAATGTAAACTAGTATATTTATTTTGTGATGATGAACAATGACAAACACATGCAAATTGACTTTGTTAATGAAGAGATAAAAAATCTGATGTGACCTCCACAATCCTTACGTTGAATATATATATGCAGTATGCAAAAAAGTGAATAGCCATTATTCCAAAAGGTGTATTCCAAACGGTGCCATATAACCATTTAACCAAACGGTGCAAAATCAGCCTTTTCATCAAGCAGTGCAAATACAGCAGATTATTTAATCAAGCAATGCAATACTCTAAATAACTCAACACTTCCATCCCATGAATAACTATAAGTAAATCTTATTTGACTTTTTTACGATCTAACAATTCTCGCTCCAATCTACAGTTTATCTTGGCCTTTATTCTGATACTGTCTTACTGAAACACTGATATTTGTGCAGCTAATCATTCTGTGCGCTTCGCCTCACTTAGCAGAGAAGCAAACCCGTCAACACATCTGTGAGGCAAATTATACTCACATTTGAGGCTAGTGATTCTAGCGGCCATCTCTAACACAGACAAAGAACTCCCTTCGTATAATGGCCTTTCAGAAGCCTTCAACAAATCCAGAAAATGCTTAGCAGTTGCATTGGGCTCCTCCTCTGATGAACCACTAGCCTCCTCGGAATGCCCCTGATCTTGACTATGACCAAAAGCATCCAAAACCATGTCATGATATTCATTGGACCCCCGTTCGGGAACTCCCGGATACCCCTCCCCTTGACACATCCACACGTAGTAGTTAGGTACGAAACCCTTGTCATACAGATGAATTTTAACCGTATCCGCATTCCAAAGGCGTTTGTTCTTACATTTAACACATGGACACCTAACCTCATCTGGATTACTACTCTCGGGATGATCTTTGACGTACTGAATGAATTCATCAACTCCTTTGACGAAATTTGGGTTTATACTTTGCCCAATCGTCCTTTTATACATCCAGCTACGTTCTCTTCGTTTCATGATTACAACTTCTACACAGCTAATGCATATGTACAATCACATTAGTCATGAACGGTATTTCGCAGTCATTATCCACCACAGCGTTATGGAAATGCAAATGAGATTTGAAATGCTTCCAAAGGGTCCTTATCACTCCAACCTAACCCATCCTTGTACGTTTATTCTCACTAGTGAATGTAACCCAGGTTTTCAATTCTATGGAAAATCCGCCAGCATTTCCCCACAGTTCTCCAAGTACACGATTACACACCTACATATGTACCCAGAGAACATGGTAGAGAAGTGCATGAAAAGGCAGGATTTTCCCTAGAATCAAAAACAAGGCTTACATTCACCACCTAGGTTAAGTAAAAATTTGTGATTATAGAAATGAATTATTTACTGTTTTTTTTAATCTTGGAAGTGTTGATAATTATAGATAGTACATGGCTATTTTAATATCATTAATTTACTGTTTTTTTGAAGTGGAAGTGCTGAAGTTAATACAATGTAGGAATGACAATGGGTCGGATTCGGCTCGGATTATACATACTCCGACTTTGCTCTGGATAATAGTCGGACTTTTTTTCAGTCCACCTCCACTCGGAGTCGGATTATACATACTACATGTTTGCCCCGACTCGGACTCTTGGACCTACAACGGAGTCGGATTTTTATCAAACTTTATCGTTGTATTGTACAAATGATTTTAAAGCATATAAAATTAACAAAATATATTTTTCAAATACAAACAAAAAAATATGTATTTTAAATTCAAGTATAACAAGAAAAATAGTTATACTACTACAACTTAAAAAGATTTTCTCGCATTTTGATTTGGTGTAATTTATTTTTCTTGATCTGATTTGTCGTATTTTGATTGATTAATCTAAATAAAAATACCAAGTAGTTTTTCAAATCGAAAATTACAATTAATATGAGAGAGAGCCTGAATTAGTCACATCTAGAGTTTTAAACGAAACAAAATATTGGGGTAAAAGTCAAATTCCAAGTCGAATTTCCTTTAGGATCAGAGTCGGGTCAAAGTGTCGAATTTTTAATAAGGTCCAACTCAGGTCCGTCTATAACTCGAACTCGAATCGTAAAATTGGAGTCAGATAACTTTTTTCTCAGACTCGAATCGAGTCGGATTCGGACTGAATTGCGATCCCTAATACAATGTTATGTTTTATAACCAAATCTCAATAGTTACATTCTACATTCTTGAATGTAGAATTGCACAATAGTTGTCAATCAATTAAATTATACGAAGAACACCTAACATTGCTATGCAGAATATTACCAAGAACATTATTGAAAATGCATCAAGAATCACTTTTTAAATCATTCCACCATGATAAGAATTTAGAGTATGAAGGCCTGTTTAGCGCCCATATAAAGCCCGTTTTCAACCCATTCCTTTTAATGTAAAGTAGACTCCAACAAATATCCGACCCGTTTAAAGCCTGACCAGTCTAAAGCCCGTATAATAAAGGGTTGGATCCGGGGACCCAATGGGCCCCTAGCCCATTGCACAGGTCTACCTCTAATATTGGGAAGTTACTCTTATGAGAGAGTACTGTTTCTTAGTGAGACGATTTCATAATAAGAAACCACTACAACATAATTTGCTTTTACTGGGATATATTTAGCGACATTTAATTTAAATGTCGCTATTTTGAATTTCTTATAGTGTATATATAGGATTTAGTGACATTTATTAGAGCCTTTAGCGGCATATTAAAAAGTCACACTAAAGCTTTTAGCGACATAGGATCTAGTGACATTTCTCACAAATGCCACTATAGATTATAGTGACAATTACATATGCCACCAAAGACCAAATTAAGTGTCGCTAAATCACTTTATGGTGGAACTTAAAATAAAAACTAATAATTATTACACTAAAAATATGAATTAGTGGCATTTTTTTAATGCCACTAAATCCAATGTCGCAAAAAGCTAAATTTTTTGTAGTAAACTCATGCTAATAATTTAAATTAGTTGATCTATTCAATTTATGCATAAAGTACGTCTCATGGAGAGAGTCTCACGTATAACAATTTTTGTTGTTGAATTTATTACATTCTCTCGAACATGGATTGAAGAATGAAACTTTTAACTTGGCTAATAAAAGTAACTCTTTATGGTTATTGTTTATGTTTACTAATATTGTTTGTATTCCTTTACTTTTGATAGTAGGGATAAATTTGCTTTATTAATTTTTAATAAAATAGATCACATATGGACATCAATAGATCACATACTTCAATAATAATGCTACTAAAAATAAAATAAAATTGTTTGTATTCTTTTTATTTGTTTTTATTTTTTTTTATTTTTTTATTCTATTCTTTTTCTTTTCCTTCTTTTAATGGGCAAGATAAGCTATTCAATTCTTGAACTAAATTAATCAAACATGCAAAAATGTTGTTCCTTTAAAAAATAATCCAAAAAAAGAGTATGTTTAATCGTCAAAAATCATAAAATTCCTGCAAAATAGCATCAAGAAGGCAAGGACCTCTGACCGCCCTAGGGACGGTGCCTCCGACATATTACTTATATGGTGTCGAATTGTAATATTTAAAAAGAGAAGCCTAATATTGCCTTAGAGAGGCAAAATATCCATCTGCTTTACTTACCTCCAAAAAGGTGTATTTATAGTGAGACTTTAACGGCCCGTTTGGTTAGTGATATTAAATGGGTGGTAATAGAATGATTTATATTGTAGAATTTCATCAAAAGTTTTATATCATTTCCTTTGTAATGAAACTTTAATCACAAAAAAAGTTTTGATACAGCATATAAAATATGGTGTCATATTTTATGTATAAACAAATGTGAATGTAACGTGAATGTGAATTTTATTTTTACAACATGGTACTATAACATAGCTATATGTTTAGCCTCTAAACCTTCATCATCATCATCATCATTCTACCCAGTGTATCCCGCACATAGAAAACTATGGACAAGGTCTGGGGAGGGAAGGACGGCAGCAACTCATACCCATGAAGGAGAGCGCGACCAAAAAGGAGTCCCCCGGCTCAAGAAAGACTAAGAGAAGCCCCTGCGACGTGTAGATAAAACGAAAAAGATACCAAAAAACATAAAACAATATAAACTAAAGAGAAACGGTGCAACAACAACCAAGAAACTAAAAGAAACTATAACAGTGAGAGAACATGCCCCTCAAAAGAAACTCTAAAAGAAATACTAGTCTAAAACATGTATAAGACGCCTCTAACTAGCCCTATCCCTAGTCAGGTCCATAGAGAGGTTTAACTTATGCAAGTCAGCCTTTATTTGCTCAATCCAAGATCTCCTAGGCCTTCCTCGACTCCTTTTACCCTCTAGTATGATGCTTTCAGCCCTTCTCACAGGGGCGTCGAAAGACTTCCTCTGCACATGCCCAAACCATCTTAATCTATTTTCGCGCATTTTCTCAGAGATAGGGGCAACCCCCAGTTTGTCCCTAAACTCTTGGTTCCTTATCCGATCCATCAACGTGCGCCCGCACATCCACCTCAGCATACGCATTTCGGTGACTTCCATCTTATGTTCAAAACTCTTCTTCACGGGCAAACATTTTGTCCCATATAACAAAGCAGGTCTGATTGCCTCTCGGTAGAATTTTCCCTTTAATATACTTGGGACCTTCCAATCACATAGCACCGCGTTGACTGCTCGCCACTTGAGCCAACCCGCCTGGATGCGGTGGTTTACATCTCCATCAATCTCTCCCATCCCTTTGCATGATCGATCCCAAATTCTTTTACTTTGACGTACTTTTAACAACTTCTTCGCTGATGGATACCTCTGGCTTGCCTACCAGTGATGTCCCTCTAAACCTTGTTTAGATAAAAAATATTAGTAGCATGAATTTGAACTTTCAAATTATATTTTGAAAGTAGAGTGTTTGGCAATGACTAATAGTTGATAGATGATAGGTGATAATTAATAATTAATTGGAGTGGCTGATTAATTAAATTGACCAGTTGATTTCAAGTCCTTTGACTTCTTCAAAAATAATTGATTCAAAATAAGTAGTTATTTCAACCATTTGCTTTACAAAACTCTAGTATCATGTGTCAAAATAAGCAAAGTTGTTAGAGGTGAAAATAGAGTGATGACCACTATTAGAGGTGAAAACGAATACGTGACATCATTCAACTAGTTTATGTGTATTTTCCTTTTAAAAAATTAGAATTTTTACATAATATTTCAAATTCAATTTTTCAGAATTAGATGCGGGCTCTATTTCTAATATGATTTTTAAATAATATTTTAAAATTAATATTTTCTGAATTAAAACAGTCTAAAGTTAAATTTTTTGTAGTCAATTTTTGAAATTCTAACAAATGAGTAAATGACATTATGGACTATATACTTTTTTTTGTTTTTGAAAAGTTATGTACTTTATTACTTTGTTCGTTTGATTTGTGTTGATATTTGGTAATAAATGAATTGTGTGGATATATTTTGAGAGAAATCAAGTTTTTCTTAAAAAAATAAATATTTGGTAATAATTAAAAAGAGAGTATAAAATTATGTGGATGAATCGAAAGAGTTAAGATGTATAAACGAGATTAAAAGAAAGTGGTGAAATTTTATCTGAAAATAAAATAATGTAAAATAAGTGAAACAGACTAAAATAACTTATAATTGTGAGTTAAATGGTACAAAAGGATTAGTCAATAGTCATCCCTTTTTTTCTCCAATTTTAATATACAAAAATTCATATTTTCAATACGTAGCATGTTTAATTTGGTGATAAAATCATGCATAAGATAAGATTGACTCCAAATTTTTCTTATTACACCAAACTTTGCCCCTAATTTGCACCAAAATCATTGGCATCTATTATTGAGTTTTGATTTTCATATTACATGTGGAGTATCTAGTTTGGCAACTCAAGCTACAGAAATACTATACCAAAATAAGTATATACAGGAAATATATATATATATATATATATATATATATATATATATATATATATATATATATATATATATATTTTGAAAAGACTGTCTTTCACAACAATTTATAATGTAAAAAATAAAATCGTTCTTAGCACAAAAAGGAGATATTTTGAAATACCTCTTTTTTTTTGTAACATAATACTTCCTCCGTTCTTTCACCAACCCTTGAACCCATGACTTGGGGTTTCAAACAATGAATCCGAAACCACCAGAGCCATGGAGGGCCAGTGATTCCATTTACTGTATTTTATTTAATGAAGACTTTTTGTGTTGGACATATCAAAATTGCAATTTGGAATCAGTTGTCTATGTCTCTCAACGTACTTTTTCAACCACATCGTACCATTTAAGAATAGTAAATAAATTAAAATAATAAATAAATTATAAGATGGGCTTCAAACCTGGCCCGGCCCGTTTATCAAATTATAGAATAGACCCTCTCTTGAGAGGCCGTCTATTGTATAGACGTCTCAAGAGCCCAATCTAACTATATCTCCTTTTTAACTTACAAACTACCAATCAGTTTTTTTTTTCAATTTATAAATTGGGCCAGCTCAAAACTTGAGGCAATAGACGGTTAAGTAAAAATTTGTGATTATAGAAATGAATTATTTACTTTTTTTTTGGATAATAGTTGGACTTTTTTTCAGTCCACCTCCACTCGGAGTCGGATTATACATACTACATGTTTGCCCCGACTCGGACTCTCGGACCTACAACGGAGTCGGATTTTTATCAAACTTTATCGTTGTATTGTACAAATGATTTTAAAGCATATAAAATTAACAAAATATATTTTTCAAATACAAACAAAAAAATATGTATTTTAAATTCAAGTATAACAAGAAAAATAGTTATACTACTACAATTTAAAAAGATTTTCTCGCATTTTGATTTGGTGTAATTTATTTTTTTTGATCTGATTTGTCGTATTTTGATTGATTAATCTAAATAAAAATACCAAGTAGTTTTTCAAATCGAAAATTACAATTAGTATGAGAGAGAACTTGAATTAGTCACATCTAGAGTTTTAAACGAAACAAAATATTGGGGTAAAAGTCAAATTCCAAGTCGAATTTCCTTTAGGATCAGATGCGGGTCAAAGTGTCGGATTTTTAATAAGGTCCAACTCAGGTCCGTCTCTAACTCGAACTCGAATCGTAAAATTGGAGTCAGATAACTTTTTTCTCAGACTCGAATCGAGTCGGATTCGGACTGAATTGCGATCCCTAATACAATGTTATGTTCTATAACCAAATCTCAATAGTTACATTCTACATTCTTGAATGTAGAATTGCACAATAGTTGTCAATCAATTAAATTATACGAAGAACACCTAACATTGCTATGCAGAATATTACCAAGAACATTATTGAAAATGCATCAAGAATCACTTTTTAAATCATTCCACCATGATAAGAATTTAGAGTATGAAGGCCTGTTTAGCGCCCATATAAAGCCCGTTTTCAACCCATTCCTTTTAATGTAAAGTAGACTCCAACAAATATCCGACCCGTTTAAAGCGTGATCAGTCTAAAGCCCGTATAATAAAGGGTTGGATCCGGGGACCCAATGGGCCCCTAGCCCATTGCACAGGTCTACCTCTAATATTGGGAAGTTACTCTTGCCCATTGCACAGGTCTACCTCTAATATTGGGAAGTTACTCTTATGAGAAAGTACTGTTTCTTAGTGAGACGATTTCATGATAAGAAGCCACTACAACATAATTTGTTTTTACTGGGATATATTTAGCGACATTTAATTTAAATGTCGCTATTTTGAATTTCTTATAGTGTATATATAGGATTTAGTGACATTTATTAGAGCCTTTAGCGGTATATTAAAAAGTCACACTAAAGCTTTTAGCGACATAGGATCTAGTGACATTTCTCACAAATGCCACTATAGATTATAGTGACAATTATATATGCCACTAAAGACCAAATTAAGTGTCGCTAAATCACTTTATGGTGGAACTTAAAATAAAAACTAATAATTATTACACTAAAAATATGAATTAGTGGCATTTTTTTAATGCCACTAAATTCAATGTCGCAAAAAGCTAAATTTTTTGTAGTGAATTCATATGCTAAAAATTTAAATTAGTTGATCTATTCAATTTATGCATAAAGTACGTCTCATGGAGAGAGTGTCTCGTATAACAATTTTTGTTGTTGAATTTATTACATTCTCTCGAACATGGATTGAAGAATGAAACTTTTAACTTGGCTAATAAAAGTAACTCTTTATGGTTATTGTTTATGTTTACTAAAACTATATTGTTTGTATTCCTTTACTTTTGATAGTAGGGATAAATTTGCTTTATTAATTTTTAATAAAATAGATCACATATGGACATCAATAGATCACAAACTTCAATAATAATGCTACTAAAATTAAAATTGTAACTGAATCAAAGGGACTCATTGAAAACGAAAAGTGTAGCAAAATCATAACGATAACAATAATAACATATTGAATGTTAAAAAGGAGATCGAACAGAGTATAATTTTTTGCCAAAGTATGCCTAGGGCATAATAAACATTTTCAAGGGCAGTAAATTGATGGGATTACACTTGCAGAAATAAAGGAGATCGAATAGAGTCTTTGAAGGCCATCAGATGTCGCCTAGTCAAGTTGCTCTTAAAGTCATCTTTTTATGTTGCTGCTAGGTTAGAGAATGCTAGAAGGAATAGCCTTATTGTATATGCTTAGTTGTTTTTGTTGTGAGCCTTGTTTGGTGTTGTCTTGATTGTTGGCTTATGTTTTTGGTGCTTGATTGTTGCTGCCCTTCCGTGTTTAGAGAAGTGTTTATTTTCTAACCTAGGTTGTTATTGGATTTTTTTAGAGTTAATATATTCTATTTAATTGCTAGAAATCAGTACATTGTTTATCAAGTTTCGCCCAGGGTTATCTAGTCTAATTTGTAGGATATAAACCTCTTTATTCACAAGACTATCTCTATCTAGTGTCAGTGCCGACCCTAAGGGTGGCCAAGAGAGACCGTCGCCCAGGCCCCATGTCAAAAAAGCAAAATTAATAGTTGTAAAAGGTTTATATAGATTATTAATTACAAAGGGAAAGGGCTCCAATGCACCATTTCGCCCAGGGCCCCAATATATATCTAGGGTAAACCCTGCCTAGTGTTACCTATTCAAAATCCATCTAACTGACTATTTTACAGATTTATGTCCACCGTTTTTCTTGACGTCATCAAAAGTAAAATTATAAATAGATATAGTTGGAGTGATTTTATTTATATCGGAGTATTCTATAGGATATTATTTGGGTTGAAGTATATACCACTCTCCTCAGGTAAGATTCTAAATTTAATTCTCGCTAATTCATTTTCTAACATTTTTTCCCTCGGTCTACCTCATAGTCCATAAAAATCCATTAAAAAAATACCCTTTTAAGCGTGAGATTTTCAAGTTCATCTTTTGCAATATATTTACCAGTTTGGTCAGTACCAAACGCAATTTTAATAAATATTAATTGTATTTTAATAGTGCATGGTGCTAATACTTAACGTTGGTGGTTGAGAAAACATCAGTTGAACACACTTGCTAATAGAAATCGTCTAAAAAGCAACGTACAACAGCTCATAGCAAACTTGTACAAGATTAAGCTAATTCTTTTTCTTTTCCTTCTTTTGATAGGCAAGATATAAGCTATTCGATTCTTGAACTAAATTAATCAAACATGCAAAAATGTTGTTCCTCTAAAAAATAATCCAACAAAAAAGTATGTTAATCGTCAAAAATCATAAAATTCCTGCAAAATAGCATCAAGAAGGCAAGAACCTCTAAAGGCCCTAGGGACAGTGCCTCCGACAAATTATTTATATGGTGTCGAATTGTAATTTATAAAGAGAAGCCTAATATTGCCTTAGAGAGGCAAAATATCCATCCGCTTTACTTACCTCCAAAAAGGTGTATTTAAAGTGAGACTTTAACAGTCCGTTTGGTTAGTGATACTAATTGGGTGGTAATGAGAATGATTTATAGTGTAAAGTTTCATCAATAGTTCCATATCATTAATTCCCTTTGTGATAAAATTTTAATCACAAAAAAGTTTTTGATACAGCATATAAAATATAGTGTCATATTTTATGTATAAGTAAATGTAAATGTGAACGTGAATGTGAATTTTATTTTTATAACATGGTACTATAACGTTGCTATATTTTTAGCCTCTAAACCTTGTTTAGATTGAAAAAAAATAGGCGGAAGTAGCATGAATTTGAACTTTCAAATTATATTTTGAAAGTAGAGTGTTTGGCAACAATTAATAGTTGATAGCTGATAACTGATAATTAATAATTAATTAGAGTGGCTGATTAATTGAATTGACCAGTTAATTTCAAACACCTTGACTTCTTTAAAAATAGTTGATTCAAAATAACTAGTTATTTCAACAATTTAAAACACTAGTATCATATGTGTCAAAATAAGCCAAAGTTGTTAAATAAGTTATTTAATCAATTATACACTTAATTAGTGATGACCACTATTAGAGGTGAAAACGAATACGTGACATCATTCAACTAGTTTATGTGTATTTTCCTTTTAAAAAATTAGATTTTTTACATAATATTTCAAATTTAAATTTTCAGAATTAGATGCGGGCTCTAATATGATTTTTAAATAATATTTTAAAATTAATATTTTCTGAATTAAAACAGTCCAAAGTTAGATTCTTTATAGTCAACTTTTGAAATTCTAACAAATGAGTAAATGACATTATGGACTATATATACTTTTTTTGTTTCTGAAAAGTTATGTACTTTATTACTTTGTTCGATTAATTTGTGTTGATATTTGTGTTGTGATTAAGTAGGTGTGACTTGAGTACATTAATATTAATCATGTGAATTAGTGGGATGGAATCCCATGAAGTAAGTTAATGGTGGTGTTTAAGTGTGGTTTAATATCATGAAGTTATGAAGATAATAATACATGACTTGATGGTTGATGAATGATAACTTAATGAGGAGACTCAAATGGACAGAATGTCAGAGTGTGGGGCTGATCAGGTGCTCGAACGAGTGGGTATATGCTCGACCGAGCAGTCTCTACAGAAGGAGTCAGTAGCTGCAGGTCGGCTATGCTCGAACGAGCTCAAGGAGGCTCGAACGAGCAGCATCTGACAGTTCATTTTGGATTCTTTTGTTGTGGCGGTTCAAGTTCCGTGTAGCAGTTGTAAAGTTGCATTTCATCAGTTTGTAGTGGATTAATTCTCAGCATTTAGCTTACATTAAGAGTGCATTACTACTTAATGACTTTAGCACCATAAATAGAGGAGTCATTAGAAATCAATCAACATAATCCACAAAATACCCCAAGCCTAAACACTTAGCCTCATCTCTTCTCTAATTGTAATTCTCAATTATTATAATATAAGAGATACTACACCGGAGGACGTAGCCAAAATTTGGTGAACCTTGTAAATATTTTGTGTCGTTTATTATTGCATTTTTATCTCTTACAAACATCGAGTTTATAGTTTGCGTAATTTGTTTCACACAAGACTTCACACTTTCAATCTTGGTGGTATTAGAGGTTGTAACACAACGTTCGATCTCTAATACGTCATCGTTTTCAATTTGGTAATAAATGAATTCTGTGGATATATTTTGAGAGAAATCAAGTTTTTCTTAAAAAAATAAAAAAAAAATCAAAGAGTTAAGATGTATAAACGAGATTAAAAGAAAGTGGTGAAATTTTATCTAAAAATAAAATATTGTAAAATAAGTGAAACAGATTAAAATAACGTATGATTGCGAGTTAAATGGTACAAAAGGATTAGTCAATAGTCATCCTTTTTTTTTCTCCAATTTTAATTCAACTATTTTTCATACGCAATTTGATATATTATGATTTTCATATTACATGTGGAGTATCTAGTTTGGCAACTCAAGCTACAGAAATACTATACCAAAATAAGTATATACAGGAAATATATATATATATATATATATATATATATATATATATATATATATATATATATATATATATATATATATATATATATATATATATATATATATATATATATATATATATATATATATATATAGGGGTAGGATAAGTGAAAACACTTAAAGGGGTGAAAACTGAAAATCAGACAGAGGCATACATATTGTAGCAAAAGGGGTATATATTATCTTATAAAGTGTACATATATTTTGTGAAGAAAAAAGTTCATATTATGTACAAAAATGCCATTTGATGATATACCCCTTTTAAAAACAGACAGAGGAATACATATTATGTCACTCTGTTTTGTTTTCACCATTTTAATTGGTTTTCACATGATCTAAATCCTATATTTATATATATATATATATATATATATATATATATATATATATATATATATATATATATATATATATATATATATATATATTGAGCTTTATGTACCTGTTTCAGTTTTCACCATTTTAATTGGTTTTCACATTTATCTAAATCCTATATTTATATATATATATATATATATATATATATATATATATATATATATATATATATATATATATATTTATATATACATCAAAATTGTTGCTTTATAAGTAAGCGGTGAAAATGAAAAAAAGGCAATAAATAAAATATAGGTTTTATAAGTGGAGTTATATCCAAAATAGTAATAAGAAAGACTCGATGAGACAGACTGAAATAGTATATAAAGCAAAATCAGATGGGCATAGGGGATATTTTTTACCGCAAGTGCTTAGAGGTATTCAAAACAGATCGATAACTGAATATTATTCTTGTAAACAAATCCGATTTGACCCGACATAAAAAACGAATTAACAATTATGTAAAAACCAACATCATGAATAAAAGATCACCCATTTAATTCAATTGAAAATCAACTTGATAATCTGAATGAGCACCTAATTGCAAACCTTGTGTGACAGATGGAATACATCAAGGATATAACCAAACTTAATTTATTCACATCAGTTAAAACATCAGGTAGCTTGATCTTCAATACTATTAAAAGCTGGAAATGTGTAGATTTCTTAAACATTAGAGTGAAGTAATTTCTTAGTTATACCAACTAAATTAATTATAATACCATTCCAAATACTATTTAAGTGTCTACATTTTCCCAAAAATACCAAAAAAAATAAAAATAAATCAGCAAAAAATGGAGAAAATGAATTTTTCTGTTGCATATTATTATTATTTCCTTGTAATAATTTTAGTTATTAGTTATAAATCAGTAAATGGACAACCAGTTGTACCAGCATTGTTTATATTTGGAGATTCAGTAGTTGATGTGGGTAATAACAATGATCTTCATACAATTGTCAAGTCCAATTTCAATCCTTATGGTAGAGATTTTTTATATCATCAGCCTACTGGAAGATTTTGTAATGGAAAACTTGCTACCGACTTTACTGGTATCTGTTTTTCTTTATTTCTCTTTGTTTTATTCTAATTTACATTTATTCTAACATCCCTCCGGCCTCGAGCACGATAGTCCTTTGGGCATCTCTTCTCGTACCTGGCGCTAGATATTTTAATTGGAATAAGTGATTGATGAAGTTTCAACTGTCAGAAAAATAGTGGGTTACGGACTTGCATATAATACTTAGTATATAATCCTAATCAGAATCGTCTTGAAAAATTTGAGAATCCCGTGGAAAACTAATTTTGCCTTAATTATAGTTAATATATTTATTTTATTAATAAATTTAACATATTTCTTTTTTTATTAACCTTTTCATATACGAAAGAAAGAGGAAGCCCTGTATGGTCAATTACCTTGTACACCCTCAAAGACCCTCTGATTCTAATCTTAATAATTTTGAAAAAGAGTCAACCTCATAAAGCGATTCCCTATTTCCCTTCCTATTAACTTGTGTCATATAATTCTATATAGATACATACATATCCAAATACATGCATATTTATTCATTCAAATTAATTTATTGTTGGTGGGCCAATGAAAAAACAGCTGAGACAATAGGATTCACTTTATATCAACCAGCATATCTCAGCAAAGAAGCCACAGGGAAAAACCTGTTAATTGGAGCCAATTTTGCATCTGCTTCTTCAGGCTATCATGATAGTACTCCTAAGATATATGTAAGTGTATGCATTCTTTTAATTGTTTTAGTAATATTTTTTTTCGCAAATCACAACAACTAAAGTAACAATGTACAGTGTTTAAGCCAATTTTTAAAATCTCGACCACTTAACTAAATTATGACTAGTGAAATGGTCAGAAACCTGTAATTTGTCCTGAATACTTCTGATTTTGATACTTTGATGGTTGTAATTCGTATAAAAATAACACTTAAATTTAAGGTTGTACTTTGCAAATAATTATTTAAAATAAAAATAAATATTTTTCATCATAATTTATATGAAATATAAAAGCAAACTAGAGCTGTCTTTGGCAAATTATAGCTTCAATGTTTGCGTTGAATTACAACCACCAAAGTATAAATGTCTACAACATTTAGTCAAATCACTAGATTCCAACCATTTTAGTGGCTTAAACATTAATACTTTAGTGGTTATAAATTTGCATTGAAAATATATTATAATTCGTAAAAACTCTAATGCTATGTTTGGGAATGTGAATATCATTTGAAAATATAGACTTGACATAAAATTAGTGTTTGACAAATACTAAAATTTCAAATTTAAATTTGAGTCTAATCCACAATTGTTATAAAAGAGGTTTAAAGATGAGGATTTGAGAATGACCTCCCAAACCTTGTCATTCTCAAATTCTACATTAATAATTTCATAATTGAAATCATTAATTTGAAATGAAATGCTAGTTCTCAAACACAGCCTAAACTAAGTTGTAATTTGCAAATTACAAAAAATAAAATTACAAAATAGTACAATTTTGTACTTAACACTTATGTTTGTTGAATGTTGTTTGAAGAACACACTTTCATTACGTAAGCAGCTGGAGTTCTACATGGAATATCAGAAAAAATTAGAGTTAATTGCAGGAAAAACCAATGCAACATCAATAATTAGAGAGGGAGTTTATCTGATTAGTGCTGGAAGCAGTGATTTCCTCCAAAATTATTACATTAATCCTCTACTTTACAAACTCTACTCTCCTGAAGAATTCTCTAATGTTCTTGTCCAACAATTTGCTGAATTCGTTCGTGTACGTTACTACTTTTGTCTTCACTTTGATTTTAAATTTTCGTGTTTTAATTTCTGCCCTTTTTAATAAATATCTTTCTGCCTGTTTGATTAGTGGTACTAAATAATGGTAATGGAAATGAATTAGTGTAGAACTTTATTAAAAATTTCATTTCATTCCCGTGGTAGTGAAACTTTGATCACAAATAGGTTTTTTAATTTACAAATTTTCATTACCACCTAATATCACTTTTTACGATGGTAATGCACTAGAATGAATTTTATGAAGAAAATGAGATAATTAGAGTTGGAAAGCATGGTCATCAAGGTAGCGAAAAGATTTTTCAACTAAAATTCCACTAGTTTTTCATTCTCATTACCACCGTTTATTACTACTTACCAAACGGACCGTTTGAACATTACTATTTGTCTATCTCTCATAATTTATTTGCTCCTTTTCAATTAGTTTGTTATACTTTGACCACAGCTTTTTGGTCAAGATGTTATAGTATATATAATATATTTTGAAGCTTAGATCATCACTTTAAACTTTTGGTTGAGTTTGTTATACATAGGGAACTTAGGCTTGAGCTTGCCTAAGTTGTGGCTTGGGTGAATTAACTCAAAATCCTATAATTATTGAATTGTATAAAATATAATGCCGAAAAATAACAATCGAGTTGGTTTTCAAATGCATAAAGTGATAAGTATTTGGCCTATCATATGCTAATATTCTGAATTCGCCCCAAACGATATAAGTTGAGATTGTTAGAGTATATTTAATATATTATGAGGCCTCAACCATCAGCTTAAGCTTTTGATTGAATTGGTTCTTTAACATGGTATCAGAGCCAACTAACAAGAGGTCATCACGGGTTCGAATCTCAATCATCCCTCGTTTAAAGTGAAATATTCAGTGCCAGTTTATGTTAACGCTTCTAACCTAAAGGGCTCTCGTGTGAATTTTGTGTTTTGGAGTGCAGAAATTATATTGGCTTGGTGCAAGAAAAGTAGGAGTGACATCTCTACCACCATTGGGTTGCTTACCAGCTGCAATCACTATATTTGGAGAAGACAGCAATGAGTGTGTAGAACACATAAACAAAGATGCAATTACATTCAATAATATGCTTAATTACACTGCAAATGAGCTGCAGAACCAGCTTTCTAATCTTACTCTTGTGGTCTTTGACATCTACCAACCATTACATGATATTGTCACTAAGCCTCAAGATAATGGTATGCAATGCCTATCTCTCTTTTACTCAATTTAATTGTGGTTAATCGAAAATAATCGTTTTGGTATCATTATCTAGGGTAAGGTTGCGTATATATGCCTTTTTACCCTAAGTGGCTAGTTAGTTCAAATTGATCAACAACAAAATTATAAAAGCCTTAATTAAACAATATAGGGTCGGCTACCTGCATGATTGTCCTTCATGTTGGAAATACTTCACATGTGAAAGATACTACATCATTAAAATAGTGGGTTTTAGAATTGCATATAATGTTTAGTGGATAATCTTCCTAACACCATATGGTTTTGGGAAAGAGTGAACCTTATCAATTGCGTAATTCTTTGAACACCATATGTGTCCTTAAAATAACGCTGAAGTGATTACCTGTGAGTTTGTAGGCCCGAGCCCACGAGTTCTCCTTGTGTGTCTCTACACGAGTAGGCTACAAAGTAATTATATGACGAATTATCACAGTCTAACATGTCACAAGGTAGAGTCCGGGTAGGGGTTTTTCTTTTTCTTGAAAGATGCAGACAAATCATACCCTTACCCCCAAGGAGGGGGTAAAGAGAGATGCGTGCAGTCAAGAAACCCCCCAATTGATGGGTCAAACCCCAAACCTTCTCTCTACATGCAGATGCTCTATCCATTGAGCCACAACCGCTTTTGGTTTGGTTTGATGATTTATTTATAAAACAGGATTTGTAGAGGCAAGGAAGGCATGTTGTGGAACAGGATTGGTAGAGACATCATACTTGTGCAATTCAAAGTCACCAGGAACATGTAAGAATGCATCTGAGTATGTATTTTGGGATGGTTTTCACCCATCTGAAGCCACCAACAGAATTTTGTCTGATGATCTCACTGCAGCTGCCATTTCCCTCATCTCTTAGATTGCTACATATTTCTACTATATTACTATTTCATATTTGCCTCAAAATTATTTTTCCATAAAATATTAATTTTAGATAATTAAGTATCTTGGATTTCACTATACAAGTGTAACATTGATGTATTTGATTATTTGTTGGGAGAGGCTTGCACCAATTTATGGTGCAACTATTGTATTCTAATATTATTTATGCCACATCTGGTTATTACAATGAAATGATGGTAATAGAAATGAGTTTTAGTGTTAATTTTATGAATATATTGTGTTATTTTTATGATAATGAATTTTCCTTTTTCAAATATACTTTTTTTTTAATTTTCTGTTACTATTTAATGACACTTTCAGAACTTGACATACACTTAAAGGCATAACCCTATCTCTAACTTAAAATACCCTAAACACCTATTTGATATACCCTAATTATCTACTTAGCATAACATGAACCCCTGATTAACATACCCTAAGCTCCTACTTTACACACCCTAAATACCTACTTGACTTACCCTAATTACATAGTACTAATAGTATTTAACATGCCATAAACTCCTACATTACAGTTATATGAGAAATTACATATATTATACGTGCGATTTCATTTCAATTGTTTTTGGATTTAATTTTGAGATGTAAAGTTATATCAAACTCGTGCAAATAATAGAGATAAATGTCAAAGGTTATGAGCCATTTTAAGTAGTTTTACGTGATGAAGGAAGAAAGTTATTTTGAAAATCTCTCGCGAAAAAAGTTTGTTCATAGCAATTTTTCTTTTCAATTTTTAAAAAGTAGAAAATGCACTTATTTTTTGTGAAAAAACCATCAGAGCTACCTTTACATTTAGCTTTAAATTCCACCTTTTCAACTGATTGAAAAGCAAAAAAAGACAACGACAAACCCAAAAGTCATTGTTTAGCAAAACATGTGTCATTAATTTCCCTCCGGTTTAAAAAATCCTAATCAATAACGGTTATTTACGATCACAAAAGAATAAAATAAATAATATTAAAATAAATAAAATAAGAAAAAGATAAAATAAAAATGTCAAAAGTGCTGCTCTTAACTACTCATCTGTCCCTTATAATAGAGAAAATTTTGCTTTTTTAAGAAAAAGGTAGATAATGATCATAAATGAAGAGAGAGAATGAATTGAAATTAAAAGAGAGTTAAAATATATGAATGAGATTAAAAAAGTGATAGATTATAGTCTAAAAATAGAAATAATGCAAATTAAATGGGACAAAAAAAATGGAGAATGCTGCAAAATGGAGAGTATTTTCTTAAAGTGATACCTCTCCTTCTGGTCTGCACTACTCTTCCAAACACAAAATTTTAGTGAGTTTCCCATTCTCACAAGTCACAAGTCACAAGTCACAAGTCACAAGCTTAGCGAGTAAGATTCACCTCCAAACTACTTCATTAATGGAAGAAGCTCGAGAAATGGCACCCATGAAGTCATCTCCGGAGATAAATTCTCGTCAGTCGCCGCAACAACGTCGAGATGATGAAGTTCAAGTTGCTGATGCAGAACAACAAACAGGAGAAGAATTTCTTGCACGCTCAACTCATCATCCTTGTGCTCCTTCTGACGAGGTTTTCTTCGTTTTCAGTTCTCTCACTTTTCTCTCTTATGTTCTCTAAACTTTCAGTTAGGGTTTACTTTGTCATAAATTCATAATATGCTGTAGACTTGTTTGCTCGAGTTTTTGCGGTTCTTTTCACGTATTAGTTGCATTTTCTTAATTGGCTGCCATGCTTGATTTTTGAATGGTTTGGATTTGATTTTCTTGCTTCTAAGTAATGAACTTATATGTAAAATTGGTTGTTTCTCTTATTTGATTTCCAAATTGCTCGCTATTGGGAATTGTGTCCACAGGCATTGGCAAAATGGAAGGTTGTTATATTATGAGCAATTATGATTGTATTTGTACTATTTTTTAGTCTTTGTCGAGTTGAGAGAAATGAGGAGATTGAAACTACTTTTTCTGTGTTTTGAATGTTGAGATTTAAAATCAGAATGTAAGAATGAGAAGGAGCAGCAAAGACAGAAAATGATGCCTAGAGAAAGCAATTTGTTATGGTGTTTGTTCACAAGATACATAAGATTGCTTTTGTTGTTTTCGTTAATCAAGAATTTTCATTCTCTTTTTATGCAACTTTCGCACCTAATTTAGTTAGTAATAGGTTGTGTTAGTTTCTTTTTTGCTTGTCTAGTGTTTGTAAACTTGTAAAGCATCTTGTCATCCTAATAACTCTGTGATTTTTCACCAGGTATTTGATATCCATACAACTATTGATCCTAGTTATATAATTTCCCTGATACGCAAACTTGTCCCTATTGATGAAAAACAACGTGACGATCTTCAAAGACTTTCTGAAGGGAACAACTGTCAAAGTAAAGAAAATGATCAGATGGTAAATGGTACTTTCTCGCCAAAGACAAATGGTAGTCCGAATGAAAATGGCAATAGAGAGACAATGCGGCCTGTCGGTCTAGAACATTCTTCAGTTTCTGCTGGGACATATGATAAACACTCTCCTCCTAGAAATTTGGCCAGAGAAGAGGTGTGGGAAGATTGTGGTTGTATTTTGTGGGACCTTGCTGCTAATAAGGAACATGCAGAATTGATGGTACTGTATTTTGTTCTTTAAATTTGTGCGATACTTTTTGTTCTCTTTGATTCCTTTTACTTCAATTCGGATTAAATTTGGGCCACGTATGTGCAAAAAATGGTAGTAGACTTGATAAGATAAAGAAGAGGGAAGGGATGCTACTACATATCCTGTGGAAGATGTAGAGGAAGGTTTTTGAGGGGTATCAAGTGAATATGGAATTTGAAATTTGATGGCAACAGATTGTATTCGTACAATTGTGAAAATTGTTTCTCAAGGCAAACTAGTTTATAGTTGTCAATACAGAAAACCATCCTTGTAATATTGAGTATAGAGCCCATATGTTTCACAAACTTCTCTTCTGCAAGCATATCCCTTTCGAGAATCATAAATATTTTAAAGAATAAAACAACTATATGATTTTTTCTTTTCAGGTTCAGAACCTTGTGCTTGAAGTCCTTTTGGCTAATCTTGTAACATCTGATTCTGTTCGTATTACTGTAAGTGTTCTGTTTAGGTTGGCTTATATACTCACAATCATGAAGTGATTGCTAATTTTTGTCACAAGATCAATAAATTTAAGTGGCAAAATATCATATTGCAGGAGATTAGCCTTGGAATTATTGGCAACCTTGCCTGCCATGAGGCTCTCATGAATCATATTACCACCACAAATACATTGTTGGAGACAGTTGTAGATCAAGTGTTCTCAAATGATGCCCTTTGCCTTTGTGAACTCTTCCGGTACGTTGAGATAATCAACGCCTCATCCCCGGTATTACTTTGTTGTACTGTAGCATTGCTGCATTGGAATAACCTTTGTCAATGCTTGTGTAATAGAGCATTGAGTACCATATTTTATTTTCAATTTAAATCCTTGTAATGAATAAAAAGGGGGGGACCACAGCTGAATTTACTTACTCTAGGAGGGGGGACAAGAAGGACAAGCAAGGATAACATGTATGAGTAGTGTTAACTTGTATTACCTTATATAGTAGTACTTGTTGGTACTTTAGGAGTATGTTTGCTGTTTTTAGAGAAACTTGGATGAGTAGTAGTATTATATATCCTAGGGGATTTGTAATGTGTAATATCATCTTTTGAAAAGTGTTATGCCTAGGCCTATTTTGGAGTGAAAGCCACTCAAAGAGCTTAATCGATCAAATTAGTAATCTTTCCTTTAATCTCTGTTTTAATTACTCACTGTTGCTACTGTTTTGTGCTATATTCCATCACAAACAGTCCCTGCCCCACCCACCAAACAGCCCCCACCCACCCACCACCAGCAGCCAGCAGCCCCTCTGTACCGCACTACCAGCAGCACCATTACAATCCTACATAATATGTTATTGCTTGTGAGTCGTGAGACTCGTGAGGGACCATAGTGCAAAAATGTGGTAATAATCACGATCACGGAAGGCCGGAAGCAACACAACGATGTGTTGGACTTGAGTGATATAGTTAACGTAGTGCCAAAAACCGGCTAAATACATTATATTTTCCTCAATACGGCCTTAACGTTGTTGTGTTACACCTTTACAACACAGTAAATATTTTTTGGCAACCTTTACAAGGTACTATGATTGTGACCTTTACTTGCATAATAATTTTTTGTTTCTTATATTGTGTTGCTTCTGTATGATCTCATTATGCAAGGCATTGATAGAAGCATGTTGTTTTTAGATTTTGGACTTTGTCACCGTCATTGTGTAGATTTGGACATCTATCATTAGCAATCCCTCGGGTTTTGAGGGATCGCAATTATTGAGTTTGGGATCATTGGAATCTTAAACATTGTGGTAGCTACAATAGTTATGAAGGATGGATGGGAGAAGAGTTGTAGACTTGCTTTTTGGAACAATCAATGAAAAATGTTTGTCATTTCTGGATATTGAGTAAACAAGATCTTACCTTAGTTTTTAAAAGTGCATCGGAGGTCTGTCTAGACCATGGAAAAAACTTCGGTCGTGGATGCGTTTGCGGAAACGGTCGTGGTGTCGCGTAAAATGGCTGTAACAGAGTAATAACGCGAATCCCAGCCGATGCGGTGTGATTTTGGAAAAAAATAACACATAGGGGAGTTTTAAACTTATAATTGCATTTTTGTTGTTGAACTACTATTATCGTGCAATAATATGTTCTATTATAATTGTAATATTTTAGGTTTTTTAGTTTGTAATTAATTAACTTATTAGTTATGAGTTAATGGTCATGGTGATAGTTAACAAGGTGATGTGGTCTCCGAAGAGCCATATATCGCCCAAATCTTGAAAAATCCTTTGAAACCCCATAAAATGCTTTTTTAAACACCTTTAGGATGGAGGTAGTATCAATTTAGATATTTTGTAGATTTGAAACATTTACAAATCGGTCGAAGCCTTGTTTTCGATGCTAGGTGCCCTACCCTTCTGCACCTCTCATTGGAGCAGGCGTAGGATTTCAACTTGCAATTCCATAGAAAGTTTATCTATAAATTTGAGATACTGAGATCCATTATAAGCGACTACAGTTCATTTTATGCCATCATGCTTATTATCCCTATTGAAGTCCATGCCTTATATTGTAGGCATTATAGATGTCAAAGGCTTAAAGCTACTAAAATCAGTGAAATTTTTTGATTCATCTATTCATGTAATCATGTTATGACCAACAAAATGTGCAATGTAATATTTACAAAATGTCCATTTGCACCTCTTACTTTGTCAACTCACACTACTAATTATCTATGTGATTTCTTGGCTTAGAGGTGTTGTTTCATTCATGTCAATTCTTAGTTTGGTGGACTTAAATGTTGTATGAGAGGCTCAAACATCAAAGTAAAATTACGCTTGAACACTTACATTTACTGCTAAATCATGTAGGTTGCTAACTTTGGGTCTTCAAGGGTGCCAACACACTGTGTGGGCTAGAGCATTGCAGTCAGACCAGATCTTAAGTCGTGTGCTTTGGATCACAGAGAACACCTTAAACCCAACTCTTGTTGAGAAGGTGTGTGACCTCTCTTTCTTCGTTTCCTGAATAGAGATTTGTTGGTTGTAAATTTTTATGGTTAACGAGTATGCTCCATTATTTCTCCTAGTTACCATGCTTTTGAATTGAATCTTAAAAAAAATATTATCTGTCAGAATTATTCTTACTTTGCAAAGAAAAACGTTTTTTCTAAGTTGAGCTGAAATTAGGGAACAAAATAGAGCAAATATGTGTTTGAGAACCTGTTAAAAGCAAGTTGCCTTTTGCTGCTTCATGTGTGTTGACTTTGACATGCGGTCTTCACTCAATAATGTAGGATTATTAGCGTACATTTGGATTGAATTTGAGCTCTTGGGTCATTTCAGTTTTCCATGCTCTTTTATTGGGATAGGGGATGGCTGATGAAGAGAGAAGGGAATGAGTGGTTGCATTACTGAATGGTACTTATGAGTGAAGAGAAAATAATGGTTTCTAACAAGCTTGATATTATATGCTTTGTTAGAAAATTTTCCTTGGTAAATAAGTTTTTGTGAAGGACCCGTGGAATCAATTCTTTTGCAGGTTCCTCAACTTTTGTAGGCACATGATTATTGATGGGGTTGGAATCTGGAAGGGAATCCCTTTCATCCTTCCAATTATTTGCTCATCTGTAATATATTTTTATTGTTTTGGAGCAGAATGTCTCACATACTTTTTTCTCATAGAGGATTTGAGCATTTCCCTTGGTTTGAATGTAATGCTCAACCATTTCCCTTGAATTCCAATAGAATGCTCTAGATGATTGAATGGTTTAAGTGTAGAGAATGACACTCATCCCATGTTATTAAGTTTTCAATCCAGACACCGTGATAAAAGTTAAGTGCCAAATTCAGATTGCAGGGAGGATCTTGATGGTAGTAGACTAGTATTACAATCCTAAATTTGAATTAACTTTGAATGGTAGGATCTTAACATGGCTATAAGATTGAACGATCCAAATCAACATTCCATTAATCTAGTGCCATTAAGTGACTCTTAGAGTCCTAGTTACGACCCACCGTAGGGTTTTGAGGGCAAATGTACGTAGTCTTATATAATAACAAAGTGATTGTTTCCGATTGAATCTTGATAGGAAACAACTTCAGCAACTTCACATTGATAATAAAAAATATACTATCACTAATGGTCCATTTTATAAGTCTATTATATCGAAAACCTTCTTAAAGTAATTTGAATGGCCTCAACTCAATCTTATATGTTATATTTTAAAAGTAATTATTTCTACTCATATTTTTAATTGAATCATCATTACAACTTAGAAATTTTAATTTTAATAACTAAAACACCTACGCTGATTGGTGTATTGTTTAGTGTATTTTCTCACAACTTGAAAAATGATGTTATAGAAAATTTATTTTATATTTTAAACTGAACAAATGTAAATAATATCCAATATTTCCAACATATTTAAAGCCTAAATGTAGGATCTTACATTCTAATGATTTTATCTTACCCCCCTCATGAATTCTTGGGATCGGACGATTAATAACCTAAAGCATCCATTTACATAAAGGAAAACAGTAGAGTGAGGCAGGGAATAGATGTAATGGCTGACGGGGAAAGGGTAATGCGAAGCTTTCAATTCTGAATAAATCAAGTAAAAGAGGAAATGAGAAATCTAACCTGCTTATACTTTTTTCAGTTTAAGGAGGTACTGAATTGAGCAAGTCTTGTCTATTGCTATGGATTGTGTTTCTTTGACCATGCCAACGTTTTAGTGTTAATTGTGCTACCTTGATTTGAATTTCCGGTATGCATATGCTGGCAATTAAGAAAAATTGGTAGCCTGTTTTGGACCTTTTTGCCTTTGTCTCCGGTTCTTTTGAGCTTCCATTGATCACCTCTATTATACAAATTTGTGTGCTTAATTGAATCAGTGAGCAATTTGTAAATTCTAAAGCTGTTGTTCTATAGGTTGTCCAAAGTAAATGAGCATATATTTATTACTCCCTCCGTTCTTTTTTGTGTGTCCTATTTGAGGATTTCACACTTATTAAGAAAGTGGGAATCTTGGATAATATTTTATTAAGATAGTGGAATAATTTAATGATTGTATTGGTAATATGAGAGAGAAAATATAATTTAATTAAAGATAAAGAAAAAGAACAACAAAAAAAATAATGTTGTCATAACTATGAGAGAGAAACGGTACAATGGTGTTTACAAATACAAAAATCTGTTACATAATCAAACTTTCCATATTTAGAAAGTTTTGGAGGTAAAATTACATTTTGGGAGGGAACTTTCCAAAAACTAAAATGGAAATCCTTAAACTCCATTGGGCATCTACATAAAACATGGATTAACAAACCAAAAAAATCTAATCAAGGATTGTAATTTAGTGACTATACAAATTCTGATCAAAATACAAACTTAATTTGATCAAAGAAGAGTATAAAAACAGCAGCTCATGGATGGAAGTTCATAAAGCTAAGTGTAGCATATTGTGATCAAACCAGTAGCTTCATAAAGAACAGCAAAAAAAAAAAAAACCAGTAGCTTCATTAACTTGACAGAAGCTGGCAGCAGCTTTCAATCCTTCCATTCCAAAACGAAACCAGTAGCTTCATTAACTTGACAGAAGCTGACAGCAGCTTTCAATCCTTCCATTCCAAAACGAAAACAGTAGCTTCACTTCATATATTACCCCATCATTGGCTAGCAAATGGCCTCAGGAAGTGAAGACGAGATCGAGGGGGCATGGTACTTTGGATCAAATCAATACGATCCTCAATCAAGTTCGGAATCCGAAGAAGAACCACAACAAAACACTGTAGAGCAACAGGGGGCACTAGAACAACAACATAATCCAAGGTTATCTAATGAAATGCGACATCTTATTTTTCAAGAGTTGCTTTCATTACACACAAACGACAAATTACCTCATGGAACATTCCAAAGGATCGGTCAAAAGTACGGTTATCATCATAAAACCATAAGGCGATTATGGCATAGGGCAATGCAATCAAAGGAACCAAACAAGCCATACATGGTGGAGTCTAAGTTCAAGAATTGTGGGAGGAAACGGGTTGTTGTTCCTCCCAACGTTCTTGAGTCTAGACCGATGGGGGAAAGAACATGTATACGGGATGTGGCACAATGTCTAGACTTGGCACCATCAACCGTATGGAGGTTAATCAAGAGAGGAGAAATCAAAGCACATTCAAATCCTCTTCACCCTTGTCTAACCGATGCCAATAAGGTTAGAAGGGTGGAGTGGATATTGAGTCTCATTCAAGAGGATAGCATTCAAAGGCATCCAATATACAAGGGTATGTTCGATTTTATTCACATCGATGAAAAGTGGTTCTATTTAACCAAAAAAACTCAAAGAGTTTACCTTGCACACAAGGAAAAAATCCCGTATAGGGCAGCAAAATCATCGAAATTCATACCGAAGGCAATGTTCTTAGGGGCGGTTGCTAGGCCTACATGGAACACACATGGGCAATGTATTTTTGATGGGAAAATTGGAATTTTTCCCTTCATAAATAGGGTGGCTGCCCAAAGAGACTCAAAAAATAGGCCAAGGGGAGCAATAGAAATCAAGCCAACTGAATCCGTCACACAAGAGGTGTATAGAAACATGCTCATACAAACTCTTATTCCGGCCATACTTAGAAAGTGGCCAAGAGAAGGTCCATCGGTCATATTCATACAACAAGACAACGCAAGAGTACACATTACACAAGACGATCCGGTTTGGCAACAACACAATGTACAAGGAGGGCTTACATTCATATTAACACAACAACCACCCAATAGTCCGAATTGTAATATATTGGACTTGGGATTTTTTAGAAGCATTCAATCGTTGATGCATAAAAAGATGCCTAAGAATATGACAAAGTTGATTGGTGCCGTCGAAGATGCTTATGAAGAACTTCATCCAAAGACATTGACAAATGTCTGGATTTCATTGTAACATCACTTGAATGAAATTCTTAAAGTGAAGCGAAGTAATGATTATGTACAACCACATTTGGGGAAGAAAGTTGAAGAAGATAATGGGCGGTTAAGAATTCAAGTTAGGATTCCAACACAACTAGTTAGGGAATCGGTTGCGTTTGTGAATCCTTCCATAAATCCTCAAGCTTCCCAAACACAACAAGAGAATGAAGATGTGGCACAATCGTCAAACACAATGCAAGAAGCTTATGATCAAGTATTAGAAGAGACACAAGGTTGATTAAATATTTTTTTTTTTAACTTAGAACTCAACCCCTCAGTGTTTCTTATGTAAAATCGTCATTAAAGTTTTTGATTTAGCAAAGTTAGGAGCAACGTTTTGAAAAAAAAACGATTTATGAATTCAAAGGTTTATGTACATGACAATTAATGGCTCATTTTGTTTCTAAATCAAGCAAAAAAAAATGCCCCCTGTTTCATCATAGAGGTTCTTAAACCTCTCAGAAGGTGTGTGAATCATCATTTTAAATGAAATCCATTAACCATGCATAAAACACAACGATTTCAAACGTTTTTTTCAAAAGCTACTCAACTACGATGTAAAAATCAAACTTTTCAGAGTATTTTAAATCATCATTGGGGTATCATCATTCACAAAAGAAACATAAATCATTCACAAAAGGAACATAAATCATGAGATCATGAACTAAACAGAAAATGAGAAAAACCCTAAACAGAATATGAACATGAACAAAGTCTCCTCTAAATAAAACGAAAATGCCCAAAACAATCATCAAAACATGAACAATAAACAAGATGCATAAAAACCCTAAATCATCATCATCAACATCATAAACATAAAAATGCCCAAAATATTTCCAACAACAAACAATTCCAGAAGTCACCCAAGTTTTGCAATTACAGCCTAAATCCCAAAAATTTTTTAAAGTCTCTTCTAAATAAAACGAAAATTAACTTAATCTTAAATAAATTGGTCTTACAATCAACGACGGCGTTTTTTAGGGTTTTCTTTTGCCCTAGCAGTAAGTACTTCTTCAGGAGTGTCAGGGACTTGCTTAACATCATCATCTTCAACAGGAGGAGTTTTAGGAGGCGTTTTAGATGGAGAATCAAAAACAAATTTAATTTTTACAGGTGGCTCACCACGCATTTTCGAACACGCATCATCTTCAAGTACTTTTTGATAAGCCTCAAGCTCTTTTTTTGACCATCTAAGTATCTCATTTGAATAAGAATGTGAGAGGCCATTGATTGAACATGAACATAAGACACCATATTCACAAAGACCATTATACAAATAACTTGGAATTGAGGATGAACTTGAAGATGGTTTAGTAGCCATTAAAAACCCAGAAAATACCGTCAAAGGAAGCAAAGAACAGGGGACGTTTTTGAAGACAACCACCAAAATTAACGAAACTTACCTCAAAATGTAGAGAATAAAACGATCTGTATTTTAGTCCAAATAAAGCAAACGAAATAAATGTAAAACAGGGGGCAAAGCTTGAAAGATGAAACAAAAATGGCGTTTCAGAAGAGAGAGAGAGAGCAGTTATGTTAAGGGAGAGAGAATCGCCAAAAAAGAGAAAGGTCATAATGAGGGAAAGAATCAAACTCAAAGAATCCGTATATTAGAGGAGAGAGAGCGCCAAAAATGGAATAAAAAGTTTCCATTTTAAGAAATGGGACAAACTAATAAAACTACCCGTTATAGTAATGTGGACAATCAAAAAAGAACGGAGGGAGTACCGTAAACATCAAAAAATTCTCTCATCTGTACAGAGCTGTTTTCCACTTCCCAGAAAAATCCAAAACAAAGGCGGGTAGGGGGGATTGCAGAAGCACTTTCCTGCCTATTACACTATTCTACATTTGATAATGAAGTATATTCTCTTAATTATCGCCATCATGTGTGCTTTTAGCTGTTAATTTGATGTCATGATGTGTAAGCTTTTCTATAGTGGGGGTTTTAGACTTTTATTTTTTCTTGTCTTGTACAAAAGTTGGACACTATAAGAAGGGAACACATTCATTATGTTGTCTGAATTTTGAGATAAGAGAAAAATATTGCTAAAGTTTACCGCTTACCACTTGGCTAAATGATTTTCCTTTAACTCTATACTGCCCGAAGTTCCTTGAATGGTTTTTTGTTTAAGAACAAAAGGGACAGGATTATTTTTTGTTTTCGCTGTTTTGCATGATCTCTCTCTTTTAAGTTCACAAGCAGTAATGCACTTTTTGAGATTGTCATTATTCACTTGATAAGAGAACCATTGCTGTTATTTGTGTCATTATTTTCTTGAACATAGTACTAAAATCATCCTGATTGAACAAGGAATAATTTCGTCTGCTTTTGCCACTGCCTTGAACAGATTTGTGGGTTCTTTTTAGCTATTATGGAAAACCAACAAGAAGTGGCACCTATTCTTTTTCCAACTCTCATAAAATTGGGGCTACCAGAGCTTTTGGTCAATCTCCTGGCTTTGGAAATGGGAAAAGTAACAAGGGACAGAATGCTTGAAAGGTACTATTTCATGAGTTGGATCAATCTCTGTATGAAAAGAAGATTCTAGTGGAAGTTCTAACACCCTGAGTACAAGTAGCATTCTGTTTGTTCTGTCATGACTTATTACTTTGTTTTACCTTAACCTTTACTGAGTTTTCTTTGGTTTTCCATGCAAACTGACATCTATACAACTAAGGCCCTGTTCTCTTCATTTAACTTTTTACTGCACTGAAAATGTTTTTGTAATGAATACGGTTTTTCCTTGAAGGATACTATTTTTTACTGAATAAACTTGATTCAAAACTGATGTTTAGGACTAAAACAGAATTATAAAATTTCAAATGCTCTGTTGTGGACTCCATTAATTTATTTTTTAATTTACAACCAGCTTTTATCTTAATTTCTTTGTAGCAGCATCACCTTGTAACTTTTTCCATCCGATCCATGAGGTAGGCACCACTCATTATTGAGTGAATCGTGACCTTCTGTGATCATTTGAGGGGCAACAGCTCCTAACCGCCTCATACTTGTTACTTATGGGTTAACAAGTCACACTTTGGCGAAGTTTTCTACAATGACTTTTGGAACTATTTACCAATCACTTTTAGTTTGCATTTTATTCTCAATCTATAATTAAAACCTATTCAATTGGAATCTTGTTTGATTTGTCTCAATGTAAATTTTATTATTATCAATTTTTGTAATTTTTAATCATGCACAATTGGAGATATTAAAAATTGAATAAGTGCATCGGCAAGTGCGTAAAACTAAATAGTACATTTGATTAGAATAGGAGGGAGTATAAATTGACCATAGAGCAAATGAAGAACAATAAAGAGGGAAGGGAATTCACCATATAGAACATCTTTAAGATATTGTCTTCTGTCTCAAGCATACTAAATTATCAATGAGTGGGACTCTCCAATCCATCCTCTCTCTAAATAATTCTGGTCTTTCCCTTACCTCCTACACAAGTAAGCGACCAATACGAAGAAATCCTCCAGTCCATCTTCCTACCTCAATCCCTATGGATTAAAAGCTTGGAGACCAATCAACACTCTTTCACTCCAAAATCATCAAACTCATCCCCACCACCTTCATTCCCATTTTCTATAATTACCCTTTTATATCTTGGATAAATATCAATTCTTTTGTCATTGACTTTTTCTAGTAAACAATTAATTTGTATATTTTTTAATATTAACGTTAAAAGGTGGTAATGTTGTTAAGAAAGCAAGATAAGCTAATTGTAACACTTAGATTTTGTTAAGTTGTTTTCGACCTAAAAATAAAGATACTCTTGTATTTCATGTTACATTTTTCAGTCAATTCATTGTTGTGGTTTCCTCTTTGTTCTTATCTTCCTAAATTTTCTGATATTAGATTAGCAAGAAATCATTCCTTAATATAGTTCAAAAACTTGGTTTTGGTTGCTATCAGTAGCATGCAGTAACATGGGTGATGCACTTGTCGTAACGCTAAATATTAATTCAGACAATGAATATCCCTTATGATTTTTGAAAAGGTCTTTTTAGACTTACATTGTGAGTAGTATCCGTTTGGTATGTCAAATAACCTTAAGGACTTGGGCACTTGGCTGATACAAAACGATGTGGGCTTGTTTTATCTCTATGGTCCTTACCTTCAAAATTAATAAAAAGAATTTAAAAGTTTATGTTTTTTACGCACATTTTGTGATGATAACTTGGCATTTATGAGAAGATAGTTGTCGAGGAGTGACATTTTTGTCTAGTAATGTACTCCTTTTGTCCTCAATCTGTGTAAATTGGAGTTCGTTGCTTTTAAAAATATCAAACATGTAGGTGCATCTAGCTGCCAAAGAAGAGACAGGTCGAGAAAGTTAAATGGGAAAATAATGAATGGGAAAAAACAGCAAAGTCATATGTACATATAAAAAAGGCAACTGGGGAAAAATGATAAGGGCAGATTGAGTATGGAGTTCCATAAGTAATTTTCTTGGTGTACTCTAAATATACTTCCAAGTTAAAGGTTTTTAAAAGGCATGTTATATCGACCTAGGAAGAGTTGACGATTAATTAGTGTGATAGAGGTTTTTATAATTATCTTGTTGGTTGATCATATTAATGGGTTTTGGTTTTGGAATTTTTTTCAATATTTTTAGGTATCCCGCTCTTGATTCTGTTCTTCGTGCAATTGAAGCCCTTTCTGTCATGGATGATTATTCGGAAGGAATATGTTCAAATAAGGAAGTCTTTCAGATGGCTATGGAGCTTATCAAAATACCTGAAAAGCTGGAGGTGGTCATTGAAATTTTCTGTAAATAATTGAAAATATTCCTTGTATGCATTTACTATTTGGCACGGAATCTCTTAGAGGTAGAGGTCCTTCTATAAAGGTTCAATCAAGTGAACATCAGGAAGTTTAACCTCACTTTGTCTATGTTAGTGTATTTGAACATCATTTGTATGTTTTCTGATTTTTATCCTTTTTTTGTTTTGCTTGTTGATGTCAACATTGAGGTTTTTCCTGATTTCAAAATCTTGTAGTTGAAGATAGAAGTTGCTTGAAGTAATTCTAAATTCTAAATGGCTGCTTCACCCTATTTGTTTAAGTAAATCAAGGCTTGAGCGGAGAGCTACTTAGAATAATTTACAAAAGACGTTGATCTAAATCTGTTTTTGAGGCCAGACAGTAGGCACTCATTACCCTTCAGCTTACATAATATTGCAAATTATATGTTTCTCCCTCTTTATATTTTTAATTTCTTGCATACAATTTTGGCTCTATGAGACACCTGGAAACTTCAATGTTAGTTAGGCACAAATTATTGATTTATAGAGGTTTACATGAATTCATTAATGCATTATTGCTGTTTGTTAGTGTTGATGTCAGCTTATTAGTATTTAGAAAGTAGCTAAACCTTTGCTTGTGCTTTTATTTTTATTATTAACATTTCATGTCTAATGCAGATCTCCAGTTCATGTGTAACAGCAGCAATTTTAATAGCAAACCTTCTTGCTGATTCTCCTGATCTGGCATCCAAGTTGTCTGAAGGTGATTTTCTTTCTTATTAACCCCTACCGTCCCAAGTGGCTGTGTTTAGCCGCTGTGGTATCTTGCCTTTTTCCATCCCAATCCTTCACCTCTTTGAAATGAAAGGAAGGAAAGTACTTGTGAAATTCCAATTAAAGAACTTGTAGCTAGGTGGTTTAATCAAACTTCGCAAAATCGAATTCATTATTGAAAGTATTTCAACTAATGCTTCGTTCTGTTCAGAAAGAATTGTTTGTGGCAGTAAGACTTTGGGGATAGGCGTAGAAATGGTATATGAAGCCTTACTGAATTGCAATCTTACTCAATTGATAGATTGTAACTTATCCTGTTTTGGAATCAAAGAAAAGAAAATTGACGTTTTTTGTTTTGATTTGAAATACGATTTTTCTTCTCTCGGGATGTTATCAACTGTATTTAGTTTAGGTGATGTGCGAAGAAACTTTTGTTTAGGAAGAATGCTTCTCTAAAGATCCAGAGCTTTTCTATGTTAGGAAAATTATCACTGATAGCTAATAATCTCAATTGTCAACTGTTGGTTGTATTCGTATAATAATTTTATCTATTGATCAACTCATATAATGCAAACTATTAGCTCACCTTTCTCCGATAGTCCAAGCTACTTATGACCTAAACAACTGGCTACTTATTGAGTCTGTTAAGTCCCATTCTGCCTACAGCACGACAACAACCACCGCCAAACTACACCTCAAGAACTCTGTCCCCGATGCTACCAACATTCCAGAAATCTTCCATCCCCTGATTCTCTCTCCTAAATGATTCCATTATTTCCATCACATTACAAGGATCCCAACACAGCTCTTTGAGGATAAAATCAGAAGAGAAACTGTAAAAACATCCATCCCAAATTGAGCAAAAGAGGTGTGTGGAGGATGATCTCAATTAGCGAGTCATTCATGTGGTTAAATTCATGATTTATATGGTGCACTTTTATGTAAGGTTTTGGGGGTCGATTGTATGTAACATTGCACAAAGAGGTTGTTTCCTATTGATTCTTGGTAGTGAACATCATGTGCAACTTCACAAATAAACAGTGTCAATGATGTAATGAGCTATGATTAATATAGTTTGTTGTAATCCTAAACCAAAGAACTATAAATTGTTGGCTTCATTGAAAATGGACAGGGTTACTATTGAAAGATAACTTACGGTTGAAAGTTAGAAACTTTAATATAGTCAGTTTCTTTTGAGTACACACAGCCTGCCTTAGAAGTGTTTTCAGAAAACAGTTTGTCCATTGTTTCTCCATTCACATGACATATTTGGTCTGCATGTTCAGATTTCCTTTTGTTGCAGTCTCTCCTTGATCTATTTCCTTTTACTTCGGAAGATTTTGAGGCAAGATATGCATTATGGAGTTTAGTGGGCAGGCTTCTGTTTCGTATTCAAGAAGCAGAGATGTTACCTTCAAAACTCAACCAATTTGTATGGATACTTGTAAACCACTCGGATATTATAGAAGATGCTCTCCTTGAGAGTGAGTGTGGTAGATCCCTTGAACATGATACTACAACGACAACGGAAGCAAAGCGTGGCTCCAAAACAGTTGCTGTATCCTTCATATACATATGCCTTTTCCCGGCATAATAAGGTGATATTTACACATTATGTTTACTTACAAAAGCAGCAATAATAATATACAGTGCCCCAATGCTTCTAAAGTGACTTGCCTGCGCGGAATAATGGGTTTTGGATGTATGCAATCTTACCGATGTAAAAACAAGGATGTTATCTTCTATAGTCCCTTGATTGCAAACATTAGCTACAGTTTTGTGCTTGTGATGACCCTTTTTACTCTATTACATTATAATCTAAACCGAAGAATTATAAACCTTTGGATCTATTTGAAATGGACATATACTAATCTGAGTGTAAGCAGAAAATTTTTAAGCCAAAATCTTGCGCTAGAAAATTTTGTCTTCCTTAATGGATTAGATCAAATGTATTGTCAAAATTCTGAATCAGTGGAATTTGGTGAAGGATAAGGTCTTTGAAGAAAACTGTGATGCTGATAAAGATCCTACAGGGAAACCTATCGTCGATGATAGGGATGTTCAACGACTACTTGACTGCTGTCTTACCCACACAAGCTTTGTAAGCACCTTATCATTCTTTCTTTTGTTCCTTTTCAAATTACTTTGTTAAAACTTTTCATTTCAATTAGGTCAAACACGTGTTCACTTAAATTGGATTTTGTTTTACTTTAGCTTTTCATTTATCAATGTGGATTTTGTTTAGAATTCCAATTAAATAGCTTCTTTTCTGTAAAAGACACTGTTAAGTTTCTTGTGTTGATTGCATAGGTTAATAAATATTTTTAACTCAAACAACAAATCACACTACAGACAATAGCACTTGTGAGTTGTGACCACCTGTCTTAAAATCCAAATTGGATATTGAGAATATTTTCTGTATATTCAGGAGTAAAACCTGGCTAAATATCCTTAACACTTCTTTGGAAGAACTGCTTCTGTTGTTTTTGGGTTTCCACGGTGGTTTAGGAAAGTCCTGCAACATTCTATATTGATTTAGTTGTTTACGTTGGACCTACCGGTGCAGCTTTGGATGCCAATGTTCCTCTAAAAGGAGGAGTCAACAACAACAACAATGTCGCCTTAATCCCAAAATATTGAGGTTGGCTACATGAACCAATTGATCATTCCAAGGGTCGTCCTTATAGATTATTCTTCTCCATTCAATCCTGAATTTCTAGTTTTCTAACCATCTCAATTTGTAAGTAGATCCTTCATATCATTTTCCATTCACGTCCTCCAAGTCATCTTCGGTCTTTCTTGCCACTTTTTAAGTCTCTCGAATTTCAACTTTTTATCTTTCTTACCGATTCCCTAATATTTCGTCTTTACTCATGTCCTAACCATCTTAAATGATTTTCTTTCATCTTTTTTTAAAAACTTCAACCCCTTATCCTAAAACCTTTTTCATATCTTTGTTTCAAATTTTATCCCTCAAGGTATGTGTACTCATCCATCGAAGGAGCATTCGCATTTCTGCTATTACTATCTTTCTACTATGATTCTTTTTAAAATCCCAACATTTTAATCCATATAGTAGTGTTGGTTTAATGGTCGTTCAATAAAACTTACCCTTTAACTTTAGCGACACAACTCGATCACATAATATCACATCTCTATTTTTGCCACCTTCACTTAATTCTATAAGTCACATCTTGTATGTCCTCACTATGAAATATTCCCTCTCTATTTTTGCCACCTTCACATAATATTTTGTTTGTGCTAAAGTTGCACTCCATGTATTCTTTCTTGCTCCGACTTAATTTGAAAGCTCATGAGTCCAACTCTTGTATCCATCGTTCTAACGTAGCATTTACCTCCTCCCTTGTCTCATCTTCCAATACAATGCCATCAGCAAACAATATGCATCAAGGCGCGCCGCACGTCTCATTCTTTGATCAATTTATCTCATCTTAAATCGTTGCCTAAAAAAGAGGGTTACAGTCGAGTCTTGACTAAAGCCAATTGTGATTGGAAAATCTTCTTTGCCCCTCCACATATCCTAACATTTGTCTTTACTTCTCGATGTGTTCTTGCACTATATCAATGTACTTTTTAATAATACCATTCTTTGTCACTGGCCACCAAAGTACTTCTTTTGATCCTTGCAATATGGTTTTTCCAAATAAATAAAAAGGATGTGCAAGTCTCTTTTTCTAGGACTATAGTACTTCATCATTATCTCATAAATGAATTGCTTCAGGCTTGTAAATTTGTGGTTAAGGTTGTTGGTTGTAATCTCCGTAGTATACATACAAACTGGTTCTCTGATGTGGAGGTACATCTCCTCATATTTATACTCTTTCTCATAACTTCATAGTATGGCTCGTGACTGATATTCCTCGATAGTTGGTTCAATGTTGGATATATTCTTTGTTCTTGTAACTAGGCATTTTGGACATGTTGTTTATCCTCCAAATCTTGTTGAATAGATCAACTAATAAAGTCACTCCAATCGTCACTAGACATCTCCATACCTCAATAGGTATCTCAACCACTTTCTTTAGCTTCACTTCAAAGTTGCATCCACCTCTGAATTTTGTATTCGCATTAATTTTCCATTTTCATCTAAGGGGATTATTGTTGTGCCCCCTACAACATTTCCATGTTCTCTATTATATAGCTCATCAAAATACTTCCTCCATTGATCCTTGATGTTCTCGTCCTGAACTAGAATGTTCTTATTCTTATTCTAAATACACTTTACCATACTTATGCCATCAGTTTTTGCTTGTCTTAGTGATGGACGCACCTAAACCTTCTACGTTGCAAGTTTACAGCAGAAGGTAGAGTAAGGCAGCATATTAATTCTTAATATATTCTGTTATTAATTCAGTTTTGCGCAAATTGAATACAAGTATACAACATATCAACTCAATTTCAGTTACACAGAAGCTGAGGTGGAAAGAATTTTGTTATGGGGGGATCTTTTTCGAATGAGGGATACAATCTTTAAATTGTTAAGGGAAGGGTAGAATCTATTATGCTTATAATTACATCATTGTGTATCTACACATTAGGAGCTACTAAGCCGCTACAACTGCTCAGTGAAGGTACCTTACTCTTCTACTATCATAATAATACAAGCATTTTACCTTCTATATTTCTTTCTTCTTCTTTCTTTGGTTCTTACTTAAACAGTAATCTGGGACATTACAGTCTCCTCTTTGTCATCCTATATATATCATATTCTCTTTTAGAATCTAGTTTGTCAAATACCTCTTTGGAAGTTTTTTAATTTTGCCACGCAAACTGCTGTATTTGTGTTGGTTTTGACTTTTGATTTCCTTATATTTGTCTAAGTTTTCCTCAACAACTTTCTCAGCAACTTTAGCATTTTCCTATTTTTATCTCCACCATTTAATCTTAAGTTCTTTTACTTTCTTTACCTTTAGTCTTGCTTGAAGGTAAACATTTTGGATAAGGAGTCTGTGTTGGATGTGCTCAAGATGTATAATTTTTCACAATTAAGTGAGATCTTTGCTTCTCAATTAATAATTCAAATCATGGGTTTGTAATTCGAGTCAAGACGGTACTCAGAAACTACCAGTCAAGCTAGGTGTGGGGAATCCGAATTGTCTATCTGTGAACTAGCCTGTTCTGTGTGAACCTGCTGGACTATCTGTACAGATCTTGGAAAATCAGGAAAATAGCTAAGATGCAAGAATTTGATAATGGCGCTAAATAGATTGCAATACAAGTGGTATTTTATTATTGTAATTTTTTTATTCAGAGGTAGGCTAGAGAATCTCAACCAAAGGAGAGATTGAGAGTTGGTCCTTATTTTAGTGTTGAAATCAAACTCCAGTCACAAGGGTAAAAGGTTAACTCCTTAACCACTAACCCATGATTTTGTTACTATAATTTAAGTACTACAATAATAATGGATAGAAAAACAAGAATTCAAAAGGCTTGCATACTATCAGTATGAGCATAAAACTCAATGTAATGTGAATACAATTTTCTGATGATTTTCTCTATTCCATCTTCTCTGTTTATATTCTTCTAGAATATACTTCCCTAACCAACACATACTAATATATCCAAGCTACCCCCATATCTAATAATGACATTGCAAAATGCTCTTGGTGTATCTTTCTTCAATCTCTCCGTCCCCAAGTTGCTGTAGTGCCCTAAGTATTTAAGGAAAGACTTGGTACCAGAGAGATCATGCAACACAAACTGAAACTTATACCTTATTATACCATGTTACTATACAAATTGATGTCCAAGTGCTCATAAGCACATTAGTGCTTTGTGTTTTACCTTGGTATTTGGCTGTAACACAAACAGCTCTATTGCAATCGGCAAGTTGTTAGTGTCATCTTCATGGATCATCCTTGTGCAGTTTTATTGTCTGGAGTATTATCCTGTCACTTGCACATGAATGATTTCCGCTGTCAGATTAAAAAAAAAACTATTGAATCGTCCCTTTGTTAAGCGGTATTAAATGATGGGAATGGTCATGAAAAGTTAGTATAAATTTGGTAGGAGTATCTCTTGACAAGTTTAGTGGTCATGGTTATACTTATACTTCTACAATCATTTTTTTTCACAAAATTCATTCCAATGCAACATGTGGTATTAGGTGGTAATTGAAAATTACGAGGAAAAAACTTTTTTATGATTAAACTTTCAATAACATGGGAATGACATCATATATATCATGAAAATTTGCACTACAATTCATTCTCATTCTTACCATTTTGTAATTTGTACTGATACCAAGCGGGCCAAAAGGTTTTAAGACTTATGAAAATATTCGTTCTTTGTATATGTTGTTTTACCTGCATACCCATGTATATATATATTTTGTTCTATATTATTTTGTTGTACTTCTGTTTAAACATCCTCATTATGATAATTTTTACTTTCTACACTCTACAATGGTGTACCTATGTATGCGATGTGATTTAGCATGTTCAAAATTCTATGATGATTAACCGCATCCCGCAATTTTATTTGGCAGATTTGAATTTGAGCTGGATCTGCCAATGAATTGAATGTTTTATGAAACTACAAACCGTGAAACTGACCATGTTAGCAGTCCATTTATTATGTTGGTAAATTATGCCATATTGATGGAGAGTGTTAAGGTCCTATTGATCCCCATGGGCATCTTGGCCTACATTGTCGTGGAGCACACCGGTAAAACATTCTGATGAAAAAGCATATATTTTGGGCATTATGGCATAATACGAGGCGGCCCATTCTGATGCATCCCAACTTTCACATTTTCAAGGTGCATGAAACACTGCTTCACTATCATTTTTCAGACTGTGTGTGTACATCAGAATGTGGGTTGAACCCATCATATTCCCTTGTCGAAACAACATAGTTAGAGCTTACTTGCATGGAATGACTAGTGCATCAAAAAAAAATTGATGATGCAGGTTCAATATATATATATGTCCCTCAATGTTTGCCCCGTACGGCCTTATTTCCTTATAAGTATGCACATTAAGGGGGTGTTTGGTATGAGTAAAGAAAATGTAATGGAAAGGGAATTGATAAAGAAGGGTAAAGGTAATGGTAAGGGTTGTAATTATTAGTTGTTTGGTATAAAAATTGTAAGGGAAACACTTGTTATTATAATTTAAATTAAATTTTTTTTTTGGAACAAAAAATTAAAATTATTAGTATTAATATTATTAATCTAAAAATCTAATGAAAATTTATTTTTAAAAAAATAAGGTAATTAGTACAATACAGTTGCATCTAATTACAGTACAATATGGTATGACACGCCATTCTTGCTTTCTTTTTCATCCATCAACGCATAATTCATCCTCGGTCGATCTAGGGTAAACAATGGTGGAGGAGGAAAGAAAAGAATATGGTGAAATCGAGGGTCGGATGGAGTTGCAGTACATCAGAAAAAATGGTGATGGTTGTGGTCCACAAGCATTCAAGAAACACAGTAGTTGATTAATGTTGATGATAACAAAACAGAGGAAGAAAAGCAAGGGTTGAATCTGTTGAAATGAATATCTGTTACCGCTCATCGAGCCACGGTAACAAATTTCAGGTATCCATTTACGCTCGGAAACGGATTCACATTCTTTTTTCTCAAATCAAACATATAGTAACGATAAGGAAAAAATGATTTCGTTACCTAATGCTAAAAATCTCAAACCAAACGACCCCTAAAAGTTTAAATGAAATTTCGGAAAACAGAGGTATAGAGGTAGTATTTGTTTTGTAACTCAATTACACATTTTGTCCGTTTCAGGCCTCAGCTATCCTTGTTTTGTGTAACAAATATTAATGTTTTTAAAACAGCTGTGAAATTCTTCCATTTGCCAATTTTAGTTGAAATATATGAGTAAATTGTTCTATAGATGCATCTTATGTTATGAGTGAGGTCTCTAGTTCTTGGTAAATAAATAAAATCATAGCAAGGTATAATTTAAGTCAAGAGGGAGTTGTGTCGCAAATGCAAAAGTACTACTTTTTGTCATATGAATATTCCTATTAAATTTACACTAAATTTCCATTAGTATTCTCAATATTTTGTTTTAATAATCAAATGAGTCGTATAGGGATAAACTATAATCTTAAAGCGAGTGTATTCACTTAAGGACTCTAATTTTAAATGTCATCAATTAGTTTTCTAAGTATTTTGACTACTTAGTTTTGAATATTCCTGTTAGAAACAAATTTGTTAAGAGTATTATTGATGTATTTTGCTTCCATTTTATCTAATACACTATTCGAGTTGAATGGTTCTCTTTGATCGTAACCTCCTCATAACGAGAATATTGATCTACATTCTTTCCCACATTCCCCAGACCTTATCTTAGACGGGACTTATGGGGCAAGATGGATAGGCGGATAAAGTCTCATACTCAACTAATCCTCACTGACTCACTACTTAATAAACAGCTAACAGTATTGACATACTTTTTACCAAACATAGTAGCTTAACAATTAGCATATCACTCAAAACTGCCAACAGTTTAGGCTAACAGCCATTTTACTAAGGGACTTGAACTTCCACTGCAATGTTCAATCTTCAACCGTAAGCTGGTAGAACATCCTGCAAGCTTCAATGATTTCAAGGTACCACATTGCTTCTCTATTAGGATGTGCTGAAAGATCCACTATCTTATGCACCTGATTATCAACCATCAAATCTCAATCCACAAACAATTACAAGAACAAATTATATTTGGTCTGCAAAATAGGTGCTCCCTTTTCTTTTGTTGTGTACAATTTAGAAATTAGTGAAAATTGAGCTCTAACTTCCAAGTAGCTGAAGTCAAATCTAAAAAATTGTCCAAAAGAGAATTCTATTGTTGATAAAAATAAAAGAAAAATAATTCAATTTGTCACATAATGAGAAATAACTAGAAAATTGAAAAGAAAAAAAAAGAAATTGCAATGAACTACCTTAATCAAAGGAATTTCAGCATCAGCGTAAGCTCCAACAACCATCACGTACATTCCTTTGATGTTGAAACAGTTAAATTGATCAAAAAAATCGAAAAAAGATTCAAAACCTAGATCAAAAAAGGCGTACCAATAGACCATGTATTTTGCTGTTGGAAATCCGGAGTGAGAAGCAATTCCACAAGGCCGGTGCCATCATCGAGAAGATAACGAGATTGGAAATCATCGCCGTCTTCATCCTCTTCATGATTGAGATCCGGAACGGAGATGAGAATACCTTGAAGCCAAACGCGTTGGAAAAGAACGCCTTTGAAAGTGTAAGATGTTTGTGAAGGAGTTTGTATGGCTTCCTTCAATTGTTGGCACATCAATTTTAATGCTCCTAATTTGTAATCCATTTTTTTTTCTCCCTTTTTCTTTCTCTCTCTTCTTTCTCAGTTACTCAGTCTCTGCATACGAAGGATTTAAAAGGAAATCGGCGGCCTTGTGTCCCCGCCAACTTTGGAACTTTTAAATTTTACCCAATTCTTAAACATCGCTACCCTTTTTATTTTATCGTCACCCCTTTTTTAATAAAATTACTAAAATGCCCTTAAATTCAATTTTAATTATAAAATCAACCATTATTATTTCTAAACTAAATTTCTTAATAATTAAATTAAATTAAAATAAAAATATAAATTTTAGTAAAGAAAATAATTTTTAAAATCGAAAAATAAACTTGATCACACGTTTTGTATTGAAATTTGATACATAATCACTCCTTTGGCCGAAACTTTAGATACGAAAATCACATTATGGAAATATTTGTAGCATTAGAACCTAGACTTCAATATATTTCCAATGATATATTATATGCCCAATTCCGATAACCGAGCGAGAAATGACGACCGTTTGAAGTTTATTTGTGCTGAAATTTGATACATGTTCATTCTTTTGGTCATAACTTTTTATAGAAAAATCGTATTAGTGCAAGGTTTGCGGCATTGGAAAATAGACTTCAAGAGCTTTCCAACGACATATTATATGCCCAATTCTAACAATCGAGCGAGAAATAACAACCGTTTAAAATTTGCAGTAATTTCTAACGACCAGGGCATGGTCCAATCGCACAAAATGTGCGATTGGACCATGGTGGAATCGCACATTTTGTGCGATTGGGGTGGAATCGCACATTTTGTGCGATTGGACCATGGCCTGCTCGTTAGAAATTACTGCAAACTTTGAACGGTCGTATTTCTCGCTCGATAGACAGAATCGGACATATAATATGTCGTTGGAAAGCTCTTGAAGTCTAATTTCTAATGCCACAAACCTTGCACTAATAAGGTTTTTCTATAAAAAGTTATGACCAAAAGAATGAACATGTATCAAATTTCAGCACAAATAAACTTCAAACAATCGTCATTTCTCGCTCGGTTATCGAAATTGGGCATATAATATATCATTGGAAAGATCTTGAAGTCTAGGTTATAATGCCTCAAATATTATAATTATACGATTTTTCTATTTAAAGTTATAGAAATTAGAGTGAATATGTCTCAAATTTCAACACAATCATATGGATTCCGCAATCATATTAATGCTCATTTTTGTTGGCCATTATAATTAAATTTTTAGTTTTATCCTGTTTTAGTTCAATGAGTGTTCGGAGAAAGTTTTTAAAGAAATGTTAGAGATTGAAGGTTTGAAAAGTAACCAGAGGCAATTTCGGAATTTCAATATATAAGGGGTGGGGATAAAATGAAAAAGGTGGCGAAGTAAAATAATGCCCAAATTTTAATGCCAAAAAAATGGGCTCGCTAGTCATCATCATCATAATAAATATACTAATCACAAATTCTTACTTGAGACCGTCTTTTGTAAAGACGGCTCTCAACAGTCCAATCTAATTCAAAATATATATTATTACAACTCTATATTTAGAATTAGATTGGGCTTTTGAGAGCCGTCCTTTAAAAACAAAAAAAAAAATTCATAAGCTCTTTTTGCCATTTATCAATCCAAAATTCATTTGTGTCAATTGTCACTTTACAAATGAATTCATATATATATTTTTAAAAATTATAGTATTTTTCGAAATTAAATTAAAACAATTCAACTCCTTCATTTAATCAAACAACAACAGTCTCTCACCTACTTATTTTACAATATCTTATGTATTCTTGCATATTATTATTATTATTATTATTATTATAGCAATATAATTCTTATTTACACCAACATTTAGTATTATTGATATCGACATTTAGTATGATTATTATGAGGTACAATATTGACTGATTATACCACAATAAATATACAATCATTACTCGATTATATTAGATACCACTTAAATTATTGCTGAAATTACAAAGCAATATTTATTTGTTAATGCAAAATTGAGTTTACAATTTAAAAAACTTTCTAAGATAAAAGAATTAAAAGGTTTGTTTGAAATTATGGCTAAAGTCATATATGCGTGGAAATCAATCAGAGATATGAGTAAGGGATTGGGCGGCGTGTGTGTGACAATTAATAATACTTCCTCCAATTCACATATATTGTCCCATTTAGTTGGGCACGGATATTAAGAGTGGGATGGGATCCACCAAAAGGTGGTAGTTGGAATATTTTAATTGATTAAATTAATTGTAAATGTGGTAGTTGGGGTATTCTAAGTAGTAAAAGTGAGGGGATTTTGGTCATTACTTGTGTAAACATGGGGTTTATAGGTAAAAAAAATCATGGCTAAAAATAAAAATGAGACATTTGAGGTGAGCTTACCCAATAAAGAAATGGGACAATAGTTGTAAATTGGAGGGAGTATTGCTTAATAGTAAATATTTTAAATAAATAAATAAATATTTTGAAAGAAATCCGTGCATAGCACGGGTATAATCCTAGTTAATTGTAAATTACAAAAGCTTTTGCTAAATACAATCACAAAGTTTATTTTAATTATAGTCTCGAAAGTATCAATGTGTATAACATTCAGTTGATTCGCCTAAATGACTGTTGACCTTTGACCAACCTTAAATTTTAATGGCAAAAAATAGGCTTGTCAGTCATCATCCAACCCACATGACCTTTGACCGGCCTAAATGATCGTTAAGCATTACAAATCACCTTTGACTTTCCTTATTACCAATTATACCCTTATGTTTTAGCACTTTAACATCATTTTTACCCATTATAATAATATTTTTTCCAAAAAACGAACGTCACGATTAACCTTATGGGGTAACTATTTCGAAAATTTGATCGAAACAAGAATTTCCCGATACGTAGACCGAAAAAATATTTAACGTTGTTTTTAATCATCATAAAGATGTTTGTTCAAAAAGGGAACGTCGTGATTACCCTTATGTGTAACTTTATTGAAGCTGATTCGTCGGGGTAACTATAGTATACTGGTTACGTATAAGTTGGTAACAAATTCTTTATTAAGATCGTCTCATTGTGAGACGGCTTAATAAGGTTGATCTACTTTTAATTTCTTAAAATTTTAATGAAAAAACTGTTTTTATTTTGCTTAACTGCCACATAAATTTAACCTTGGACTATTTGTATGGATCCGTCTTACAGTGAGATTGTCTCATACAAACATATGAAGTAGTACTTCATTCATACGCAAAAGGTGGTCTTAGCCCGTGACTCGTGGCCCGTGGCCCGTGACCCGTGGGTGGGTGAGCGCAATGAAATGACGAAATACAATCGGAGCCACAAAAACAAGAACGTTAATACCCCACAAATACAATATTTGAATTAAATCTTTAAATATTACTCCTATTATCCATCACTACACTTTATCCGCAAAAAATCATCATCTTAGATTCTTACTCTTACAACTTAGCGTAATTTCACTCTTCTGTATATGATCTTTCTCTGGAACCAAAACCTCCATGTCTCCACCACCAACAATTACGCCATCATCAAACCTTTTTCTCCGACCTCCTTCTCTCTCCTCTCTCCTCTTCTCCGACCTTCTCCTACGTCCGCCATGTTCGCCGCCGTCTTCGACACTCTCTCTTCACCGGAACTTCTACTTGGCACCTCTTCCTGCCATCGCTGTCAAGGTTGTGTCTAAATCAAGATGTTTTGCAAAATCTACAGCTGAAGATCAGCGTAGTGATTCTGAGGCTCGTGATGCTGGAGACATTGATTTCGAGGAGAAAGATAAATTAAGTGATGTTAAAATTGATCATTTTTCTGGTAATGATATTCCTAAAACGAATAATTCGCCGTCTTCTGACTTGCTCTCGCTTGGAATTCCTGAACCTGTTTATCAGGTTTGCTCGTTTTGCTGTCTTTGTTGCTCATAAAGTATCTAATTTTGGTTCACATGGAGTCCATTTGATAATTTGTTATGAAACTTGGTATGTGTTCGTTTTCGATTTCCATTATTTTTATGTTTTGTTATGCTGTATGATGTAGGTGGTAGAGGTAAAGTCGGATGGAATGATATCTACTAAAAACATTAATAGAAGACATTTGCTTAAATCTAGTGGTGAGTTATTTAATGTTTGTGTCGGAGTAATAAATTTAGGGTTTATTTTGCGATTATGCTGTTCTTTTACAATCTGTAATGTATGTCAATAATACATATGGATCAATGATGAAGAACTGGCATGCTCATATTGTGTTTTCTAACCATAAAATTGAGAATTGTGGGATTACAAAAGGAACTTTTTTTTAAAGCTTTTTTCTAACCATAAACTTTTTTTTTAAGCTTTATTCTCAAAATATTTGTTGTTCACAGTTAGTAAGTGCGAACAGAGCTGAAACACACAACCCTGCCCAAAACGCAGCCCCCAACCCATTAAGATGCATGTTCGCACTTAGTAACTGCGAATAGGCCATAAACTTATTTTTTCAAATAGTTTGGGAGCTCATATTTCTCCAAATATTTTAAGTATAAAGCTTAAAAAAAAGTTTGATTACAACGTGTGATAGTAGGATTCCCCAATCTCTTGATTTCTCTCTTTGGGGTAGGATTACCACGTGTGGTAGTAGGGAGGTGATCATGTAAATTATGACTTAGTATGGAAACTCAGTAACAATACGTTTAAAAATATGATTTGTATTTTGTATGATGAGAAATGGTCGTGGAATTGAAGTATCCAAATTGTTTATTAATATTTGGAAAATAGGAGAGTTAGCTTTTAGTATTTTTGGTATTAAACCAGTCTAAGAAATTATATAAATCGATTGATTTTTAGTTAGATAAATTCTAGCAAATGTAATTAACTCATTTTATTAAATCATCCTATGCGATATAAATTTCTAGCTCATTGGTTTTTATATAAATGGTAAATCAACTAGAAAATGATCTTCTGATAAATTTTCATTAGTCATTATTAGCCAATAAAATTGTTCCATTAGGGAAACTATAAGGATGAAATTTGGAATTTTTCTAAGGTTTTTATCAAATTGTATGATTCTATCTGAAAACTACTAAAATTCTAGGAATAATCTCCTATATTTAGATTATAGCGGGGTGAAGATTTAAAAAAGATAAAATCTCATTCTAACTCTAACGTTGTATCCCATTATTAATATTATCTTTTAATAAAATATAACTTTGAAGCCATAATTTGTTTTAAATTTTTTTTGTGTACCTATGCCCCTTCGAGACTTGATGTGAAGACTTAATGTTTGATATAACTTAGTCTTGAATTTTACTATAGAATAATAAAGCAAATTTTGGCATGCAGAGTTTGGCATGCCCCTTAAAATCTACAATCTTTGAGCCTTAAAGTGCAAAGTTGAAGAGCAATATTGCCAATTTCTTAAACATTAAAGTTTTTAAACTTGTAAAATATATAAAAACAATCAAGAAATATGGAACAATGATATATTGAAAATTGCTGGGATTACAACTTTGGTCAATCTCTTTAATTCCCTCTTTGGGATAGGATTAACTTACAATTATTTGGTAAAAGGGAAGTAATCTCCTTTATATAGAGGGGTGAAACTTTAATAAGATAAAATTTCATTTTAACTCACTAAAAGTCTATCCCATTGATTAATAATTAATTCCAATGAAAGATAACTTTGATGCTATCAATTCTTAAAACTTTTTGACCTGAAATAAATATATTGTGATTGTGTCCGAAACCACATATTTGTATTAGCATTATCAAGCTTTTGTTTCTTGTTTCACTTTCACTTACTTACCACTTCTTGTTATAGCAGGTCTTCGTCCTCGTGATATTCGTAGTGTTGACCCATCTTTGTGGTTGACAAATTCAATGCCTTCGTTACTGGTACGTTAAGATCTCTCTCAAGATAGTGACATACTATAAAATTTTGTTTCTTGAGATTGATTTGTTTTTGATCTTCCATTCAAATTATACGTAACCAGTATACTATATACAAAATGATCTTTGGCGGTACACCATGCAACATAGGGGTAGTAAAATGGATAAATTGCTACAAATACCTATGTCATGTAATGACCCTTTGATATGACTTTAGTCAAATCTAATCACCCAGGTAAGTCAAAAGTTGGGATTATGTTAAACCTTAAAAAAAACTTTTCTATCACTGTAACAACCAAAGAATAAAAATTCTTCGCTTCTTGGTTGTAGATGTACTGCCTTCATTGTTCTTGGTTTACGGATCCTTCATTGTTGGGAGCTGTTAAAAGTATAGAGTAGGATGGCTGCAGCTTACATGTTTCTTTTTCAAGTGTATGCTATTAAATTCACCGATTGCGTAAACCTTAAAGAGAACTTGAGTTACACATGATTCAAATTCTATATAAGGAATGTGACTCATTTTTTTGGTTTAAGGGTTGGGTTGAGGTTTGAATAGTTTAGATGCATTAAGTCATTAGTTATTTGATTAAATAAGTAGTGTGAATGGAGTAAATTAGGTTAGAATGAGAATCTTATGGTTGACTATTAAAAGCATTCCATAACAGGAAGTGTTGCAGCTAAATTGAGACAGTCAAAAAGAAATATGTAGCAACTAAATTGGGAGGGAGAGAGAGTAAAATCTTGATGTCATCTAGACTCTAGAGTAAGCAGTTTTTTCTAATATAATGTTATTCATTTGGACCGTGTTTTCCGCTTCCAGATTGTAATGCTTCAAGGTGGCTTGTACTTTTTCTTCATTAGTTTAGTTTTACTTCCTTACTAGTTACAATACCAAATTGCTTATGTTGACTACCTTGTTTGTCATAGGTTCGGGAGCATGCTATTCTACTGAACTTGGGCTCATTAAGGGCTATAGTGATGCAGGAACGCGTCCTCATATTTAACTACAATAGGTGGAAATTATGTTCTTTCTTTGTTACTTTTGCGTTTCCAAGTTCCCTGTGAATTGCTTCCACAGCTCTCATGTTTTCAACTTTTACTTATCATGCTCTTTACTTGTTAATCATCTCAGGAGGGGAGGGAAAGATTTCATTGATTCATTATTGCCTCGTTTGAAGTCTGAAAATTCAAATGGAGTGCTGTCTATGCCGTTTGTGCTAGAGGTGAGTTTTCAAAACCCAGGTTTTTGGCGATGTAACCATACTGATACTAAGGCTTGCAGTTTTATTATAGACTATATGCTGTTTACATAGAGCTGATCTCTAGAACATTATTTCCTTGGCCTCTTTAGCTAGCAATTCTTATTCTAGAACTTTGCTTCAAATTATGAAATTACTGTGTTTCAAAATAAGTGATACATGGAGCCTGGAGGTAGAGGCACATATTCTTAGGGAGGTTGTTGTATAAAACAAATGGCGATTCATTATAAGAGATAAATAATTGTGTGCGAAAATGGGCTTTTCTAAAAAATTTATGTGAGGGGGATAGTTTTAGTTGTGCTCCCCAAAATTTTCCATTCAAGCAATGCATACCAATCTTTTTGAAACTTCCCAAAATGGTATGCACATCATTTATTATGGAACAGAGGTAAACCTAGTATGTCGTAGTTTTGGCTTAGATTTTGTTGGTTATCCTAGGTTTCTAATTTCTGCCTGGTTGATAACTTGAGCTATGCTTCTTGATATTGCATTCTGTATATCTCCAAACTGTTGAAAGGTTTGATGATACTCATGAATTCCCACTTTTGATTCCTTTCTCTCGCGTCTCTTTCGACATTTTATCATTACAAATTTTGGATTAAAATTTTTTAGGTTGTTGAAGCTGCTTTGGTTTCAAGAATACAGCGCTTGGAGCGAAGAATGATGGAAGTAGAACCTCGTGTGAGTATTGCAACATAGTGAGTATAGCTTTTGTCATAATTCCATTCAATTTATTATAATAAGGCTTGCAATACCGATCTTTGAAGCAAATTTTGTCTTCTAATTGAATTTCCCCGTTTGTTTTGTCTTCACACTGAACTCCTGTGAATGTGATGCCAATTAATTTGTAAATTTCTGATATATTTAAGATTTAGCAACCTTTTCTATGTTTCTTTGTTTTCACAAATTATTTGCAATGACAAAAGAAATCTTTGATGCACCCAGGTTCAATCATTACTTGAGGTTCTCCCTAACCGATTAACGGGTGATATATTGGAACAACTTCGCACTAGCAAGCAAACATTGGTATGCCTTGTCATTATCTTGACAAACAAGTGTAATTTATGGGTCTGATTGAAAAAGTTAAGCAACCTAAATCCCAATCTTTTTTGTCAAGGTCGAATTGGGATCTCGAGCTGGGGATCTAAGGCAGATGCTACTTGATCTTTTGGAAGACACACAGGAAATACGCAGGATATGCATCATGGGAAGAAATTGCACAGTGAATAGAAATAACAACTTTGTTGAATGCTCTGCCCCTTTGGACAAAGAAATTGCAGAGGGTGAGTTAGAGAAGATTATATGCGATTACAACATGGATCTTTAAGTGTGTTTCTAACACATTGTGTCTAATGCAGAAGAGGAGGAAGAAATTGAAATGCTTTTGGAAAATTATCTTCAAAGGTATCTGAACAAATCACTTGTTTTTCGTTTCTTGCTTCTACTTAAGTTGGTTGGGTAGTTTCATCAAGAATGCTTATAGTCTGTGCTGCCAAAATTCATCTGCTTATTTATACATCATCAATAATGCCAAATCAAAAAGATGTCACTCCTTTGCATGTCTACAAATATTCTCTTCTACTCATTTTTATCAACTACTATATGCTCTTGCAAATTCGAGTTCTTCATATTTCTTTTCACTTTAATCCAAGTCCTATGTGGCGTCTCTAACGGGTGTCATTGCATTTCTATCAACTACTTATCGTCTTATATCCTCATTCTGAATTTTCCTTCAAGATATGCCCGCACATGCCTCTTAGCATCTCTTCTGAATTTGATCATTCTTAAATGCCAGAATTCTGACTAAGATTAACAATTAGTCCTGTGAGATACATTGTGATTTATATCTCCATTGCTTTGGAAAATTGATCCAAGGTACTTGAAAATAATCCGACTTTTTTTTTTACCTAATGCCATGACAGCTTAATTTGGTTCCAAATCACCAAATCCACGCTCCATGTATTCAATTTTACTCTTGCTGTGTTTATATACCTTTGTGATTTCAGCTCTTTTTTCCATAACTCTAACCTGTCGTTAATACAGTTTCATCTATTAGTACATAATCATATACTAACAGCATGAACCACAATATCTTATTTCTCCTCGAGTAGAACAGGTAGTTTCATCTAGGTTTGACAGAAGTACATATGGACTCAAAGCAGATCTCCATTATAGGCTAATCAGGACAGGAAAAACCTCAGATAGTCTACCAGATGTCCTTACATTTGTTTTAACCTCCCACTACACATCCTGAACAATGTTGATGTACTTCTGAGGACTTTGCAATCAACTTATCGTGGCACTTATCTCGGAACTTTAGTGGCCTTATGTGTGCATCTCAAAGCCCATAGGCACTATAAGATGTGTTGGCCTCGAGCAAAAGTTTTAGCAATGAGTCATATGACATTTGTTTATTAGCTTCTGTTTTGTGTTCTTTGTCTGACGACTGCTAGCCTATGTGAGCTCAAATCTATTTATTTCCACTCATTCTTATTGCTTTCACTTGCAGGTGTGAATCCCTTCATGGTCAAGCTGAAAGGCTTCTTGATTCTGCCAAAGAGATGGAAGACTCGATTGCTGTAAATTTAAGGTCAGTTTACATATTCTCTCAATACACCAAAATTTGACAGGTTCAATTTGGACATCTATGCTTTTGCTGGTTAACCCCATTGCTCTGGCAAGAACCAAATTGTTGAAGGCTTGAACTGTTACTTTTATGACTGCAACCTTTATGTCAAACCTCCATATTCTATATGTCCTAACTTCGTACTTCCAATTCCCTGTGTTGGAACTTGGAAGGCCCCTTTCCTGTAAATATTCATCACATTGTATATTTGTCCCCTCCTTCAAAACAAACTTATTAAGCTCGTGCAGAATCAATTGTTGATAATAAGCAAGCTTTATGTCAAACCTCCATATTCTATATGCTCCTGATGATTTAGATCTTGTACCGAGCTAAGATCTAAATGTCCTCTCATGTTTTAGTTCCCGGAGACTTGAAGTAAGTAAAGTGGAGCTGCTCCTCCAAGTAGGTACCTTCTGTGTAGCTATTGGCGCTTTGGTTGCAGGTGCGAAAGAATATAATTCTATTTTTTTTCTTTGGGTATGTAGTGTTGCTTTGTTATTCTAATCTAATGGAAATAATGACATCTTTTTTGGCTCCAGGCATATTTGGCATGAATTTGAGGTCGTATCTTGAAGAGCATGTGGTATGTCTTTTGTTATGTACTGTTGTTTATAGAAAGCCAGATCAGTTTGTATAACTTGGTACTTCTGAGGTTATCAAATAATTGAAATGTTAGTAACAAAACAGCCCTACAAGTTGAGCTTTACCTCCCATTAAATGCGTCAATTGGTTGTTGGTTGTGGGTCTTTTTAGTATTTGACAAGGTGAATATGTTTACTGATTATGTGGCTAATAAGCCAGCTGCTATCTAGCGAGATATTTAATAAAACAAAGTATTGAATGTTGGCTGTTTATTAGAGAAAAAGTGGGCAAACAAGCCAAAAGCCAAAAAAAAACCTAACATTGTCGGCTTTTGGCCTAAAAAATAGTTTTTTGGCCGACTAAAAGGCCAACCAAACGCTTTTTTGCCTGTTTGACCAAATAACAAACGAAAAGCCAAAAGTCAATAAAAAAGTTTCTCTATCGCCAACATTGGCGACAAAAATGGTGACAAAAAGCTTGTCGCCTGCGATAGAGCACTTTTGTCACCATTTTTGTCGTCAACACTGGCAACAAAGGCTTTTCTTTTGTCACCGAAGCTTTTTTTTGGAGTGATAGCCAATCGCTAAACACCTCCTACATCTTATCATGTTCAAGATAAGGCACTTGTTTTGATAAGGAGCTAAACTGATAGTCTGCTTCCTAATCTATATATGCAGTTTGCATTTTGGTCCACAACCGCTGGAATCTTTGTTGGTATCATAGTCGGGTTTTTCCTTATGTATGCATATCTCAAGAAAAGGAAAATATTGTAGCTTGCTTGAACGGAAAATGTGCTACAGTGGTGACTTGGTGGTCTATACTCTATCGCTCCTCCTCCAGGACCATGATCTCAAGCTCGATCCTTATCCCCTCCCCCACCCCCGCCCATCCAACTAGGAGCAAGTATTTGTCGAGTAAGGAAGGTCAAGTGGATCCCCACTTTACAAATGTTATAGACGGGGGAGTAAATGTGAAATGTGCATCCAGATTATAATAAGCTCAGTGTTCAGCTGCCTCTTTTGGGTAGCTAACAGTAGCAGAGGTATGCCCGTATGGGGGAGGCTGTAAGTTGTAACAGTAGAGTACCTGTAAATTTGGGCCATATTATTTCTAGGGACTGAGGTGAAAGTCTCACATATTTTTCATTTAATAATAGTTGTTTCTAAAGTGTAATGTTGACCTAATTTCTAGTTAGGGACAGAATTGCTATTTGTCAATGTCCTTTGTTTTTTCTTCTTAACAACTCCTTTAGAAAATTATAAAAAGGAAAATTTAAAACAAATAAGAAAATTAACAAAAGAAATAAAAAATGAGCTTCAGGAAAATTTAATTCCAAAAATAAGTGTTTTCATGTTTGAACCTATGATAGGTATTTTCACAATTATTTGTTTGCAAGTTATTATTTGCAAACAAAAGAGAAACAATTTCATATGCTAGTTGAGACAAAAAAAATGGAAATCATAGTTAGTCATTGTGAACAAACACGGCTTCCATTTTTTTGTCTCATCTACATCATGAAATTGTTCTCCTTTTGTTTGCAGTTAATAATTGCGAATAAAATGTTTTGACTTTTTTGACCAATTTTTTGTTCATTGTTAGTAACTGTGAACATATCTGGTTTTAGGCTTGTACATAGAGATGCTTATATTTGTAAGTAAATTTAGGAAAAAAAGCTATATATAATGTCCTTTTAGTAAACTATACTCTCTCCAATTCACATTTATAGTCTCATTTGTTTGGGCACGGATATTAAGAGTGAGATGGGGTCTATCAAAAAGTGGTAGTTGGGGTATTTTAATTGATTTAATTAATTGTAAATGTGGTGGTTGAGGTATTGTAAGTAGTAAAAATGAGCGTATTTTGGTCAAAACTTGTGTGAACATGAGAATTTGGGTAAAAAAAATCATGACTAAAAATAGAAATAAAACATTTGAGGTGAACTTACCCAATAAGAAAATGGGATAATAGTTGTGAATTGGAAGAAGTATTAGACAAATAAGGTTAATTTTGTCCAACAAACATCCCAAAAAGAAACGATTTATAATGAAAATAAATTTATAAAAATTTTATTTTGAAAATGAGAATAATGGGAGTAAAAAGTTAGAATTCTAATGGTGATAAAAAATTATGGGATGATTTATTATTGAGAAATCATCTCATGGTTTTTCATGATCAAATCACGGCCTCACGGGTGGATCCTACGTATTTACGAAGTTTAAGTTTACTTTTAAATTAATTAATAATTAATAAGTTATTATATAACAACATTCTTGAGAGACCGTTCTTATAAAAGAGACAATTCGACCCTTAAGCCCAAAAGCAGCTAAGCCCAGAATGATTTTTTATTTTAACACAAATTTTTACTTGAGACAATCTATACAATAGACGTCTCAAGTTTTGTAGCTGACCCAATTGATAAATTAAAAAAAACTGATTGGTGGTTTTATAAGTTAAAAGGGAGATATGGGCTGGGCTCTTGAGAGACGTCTATAGTATAGACGGTCTCTCAAGAGAGGGTCTGTTTTTTAAAAAAAAAAAGGAAAAACAGAAAATAAGGGAAAGGGACTGGTTTATTGCACATAGTCACCACTCACTAAGATAACCATTCGCTTTCCTATACAATACATCATATGAAGTGTAGTTTTTATGATATGAAATGTAGGTTTTTATGAAATGAAATGCAGGTATTCTTCATATGAAATGTAGGTTTTTTTTCATATGAAGTGTAGAGTGTATATGTATATATAATGTAGGTGTATAAATTAAACGTATGTATATATCAAATAGAATTAATTATTTATTTTACATGTGTCAATGTTGAATAATAGGATTCAACGATGACATTATGGAGAACAACACAAACTATGATATATCGATGATAGAGTCTGGGAAACAAATTACTAACCTAAGAGAAATCGATATTTTTGGTTTACAACATTTGTGACAAATTCCAGGTTCCATCTTAGGGTTATACTCTCCGTTCTTTAAATCTTACATCACTAGTTAGATTATCGTGTAAAACACGGGTGCTATAAATATTTAATGATATGAATAATTATACAATTTTATAAAATTGATTCATTTAGAGCATAAACTTATAATTATTAAATGTTTGTATTTATGTATTATCATTATTAAAGTGAATAAATAACTTATTATAAAACAATATTAATACATTATACTAATAGTAATTATAATTGAGACAGATAAAATTTAAAATGTCTTTAAATCTTCAACTATGATAGATAGATGAGAGGATTTAGTTGAACAAATAGTCAAATTAGTTAGCTTATTCATTATATGATGATGATTTATTATCTAAGTTCAAATAAAGATTTATATGTATATAATTTTTTTTGGTTTATATAAGAAAATATAGTATTTTAATATATTATCACATATAGTTATACTTATAGTCAATCAACAAATATGAAATGTTTTTGTGAATAAATTATCTTTCTAAATACCAAGTTAAATATCAAAATTATTCCTGTCTATAATAGAAAAAGGCGAAAAAAATAACAATGTAACATGTGTCTTAAGTCGTCTTCATTAGTATATTTTATTGATTGATTATTAATTATTGATGATTTTATTGATTTGACTTTTTACATCCCTCAATCCACAACTTTAATCATTTTCAATTGTTAATATATTTATTTATTTTTGAAAACTAAAAATTATTATATTTTAGATCGAGACAATTCAAATAAAGCTCCCAAATGACTATATTAAAATCTATAGACTAACGAGGATATAAGAGTCAAATTTTGCTGACAAATAGTGCACGGTGGTTAAATTAAGCAAGATTTTAAAAACGGAGGAATTAAAGTTAGGAAAAACCACCTTGAATAATCCAACTTATTCATGATTTGCCTACAATAATCTCACATATTGATTAACCATGAATAATCCCAACTTTAAAGGGTGTTAACCTAGAATAAACCCGGTGACCGAATGACTTGTTATCGTAAGTTTTATTTTTTTAAAAAAAAATAAATTAAAATAAAATGTCGAAAAAAGTGATAGAAAATATTCAAAAAAAATTATGATTTTTTATCATTTAAAATTTTTTATGTTAATTTTCAAAATTTTACTCTAATTTTAAATTAATTTTTAGTTTAATATTATGGTAAATTACCTACTATAACAAGTCATCGGATTACCTAAGTTGACTCTAGGCAAATAGCCCCTAAAATTAGGATTATTCATAGTTAATCATTAGGTGGGATTATAATGAAAAAATTGAATTATTAAAGATAATTTTTCCATTAAATTAATATAAAATCAAGGGAAATTTTACATGATAGCATCCAGTTTTAATGAAATGCTAGTGGTAGCACATTTTTAAGAAAATTTCACCTGATAGCATCCAGTTTATGCACTATCTAATTGTCGTAGCATTTTCCGTTAAGTTCTTGTTAAATTCTGTTTAATTCATCATTTTATAAGTTTTTTCCATATGGTAGTATCCAATTTTTGTTTAATTCACCATTTTAATGTTTAATTCATTAACGCCCATAAATGTTTAATAATTTTATGTAAAAATTATAATTGTTAAATAATTTTATGGAAAAATAATTTTAACGTTTAATTCATCATTTTAATGTTTAATTCACCGGTCGAAACAAGTACTCTTTCGAAAAAAAGTTATCCCATAAGGAAAATCGCGACGTCCGTTTTAAAAAAAAGTCATTATGATGAGTAAAAATGACGTCAAATATCTTTTTCGATTTACGTATCGCAAAATGGCAAAAAAGTACTTGTTTCGACTGTTTCGAAAGAGTTATCCCATAAGGTTAATTGCAACGTCCGTTTTTTTGAAAAAAAAATCGTTATGATAGGTAAAAATGACGTTAAATATCTTTTCTTTTTATTTTGTTAATTTATGTGTTTTCAGTAAGTCTCATGGGAGACGGTCTATCCTATAGACGGGAACCACAAAAGCCCGACCCAACAAAATTCAGCAGGTTTATTTTTGTAGAAAAAGGTAAAAAGGAAAAAAAAATCAGAAAACCACCAACATTGGAAAACCAACCGTCCACCCATCTTTACTGCTACTGAACATCCTCCCCAAAACCATTAGAATACCAAAAGACAATCATCATTTTTATTGCTACTGAACACCAAAAACCATTAGAACACCAAAAACTATTCAGCCGGTCTTGGCCGAGACCGTCTCATTCTGAGACGAGGCCCAGCCCACCTTCAATCCTATTAAAAAAAAAAGAAAATAAATTCAGAAAAACTGCATATATATAAACTTCCAAATTTAAACTCACACCATTAGGAAACTGCTTCAAAAAAGAAAAATGCCTCACGCGTCAAAAAAGGAAACAAATCAAACGCAATTTTCTCTCTATCTCCCTCAAAATCTCTGTAATTCATTCATTATGTTCAAGAAAAAACTCAAGAATGTCTGCAATGGAAGATATAATGAACGAATTTGACATGGAAATGACTTTACAAGCATCAAGAACACATCATGAAGAAATTGAAGGTAAATTTAACGAAAACGTATGTTTTAATGAGATTAATGATGAACGATTTATAAATGTAATTGATAATCTTTTTATTTCAGATTTGACGCTTGATGAAGATCAAATGATGGTGATGTATGGTGAAGATGAAGAAGATAATGAATATGTTGCTATACATAACACAGGTATGATCAATTATGACATTAAAATGTTCAGTTTCTTGACTAAAATGTTCAATTCTCCATTGCGCAAGATTTTAAGCATAGTTCATGTTGTTATCCTGTTCTACTAACGCATATTTTATACATTGAAGTTTAAATTAGGTTTAAATTATGCTTTTAATTTGTTCAATTATGCTTTTAATTTGCTCAGTTGTGCATTGATGTCTAGAATATCTATATTGAATTACATTAATATACTTCATACAGGTATAATCAATTTTTACATTAAAATGTTCAGTTTCATGATTAAAATGTTCAATTCTCTATTGCGCAAGATTTTAAGCATAATTTATGTTGTTATTCTGTTCTACAAATACATATATCAATTTAACTGATATGAGTTTTAGTTATCCTTTTAAACCTTACAGTTACATGAAGACAAAGTATGGGACGTAAGTTTTAAAATCTTGTCTCAAAGTCACAAAGCAATGAAGAAGCAAGAAAAGTAGTAGAAGCACTATACAATGCAACAATTGATGAAGTAAATAAAATAATTGATAAGGCTAGTAATGAAATTGAAGTTGCGGCAGAAACTTCAGAAGCATCAACAACATTACAGCTAACACAAGTAAGAGATCCAGAAAGAACGGTCACAAAGGGGAGAAAGAAAAGATTGAAGGGACATTTTGAAACATCGCAGAAGAAAGGATCTAATAAATCAACTCAAAAGGACTCTGCAACAAAAACAACAAACAAACATATAATTTGATTACATACCATTCTTTGTGAAACATATACAACTTGTACATCAATTTTTTTGCATCTATTAAATACAATAAATCATTTGTTAGTATGTTATTGCTATAACAACAATACAATATGGACAAGTTAACATATTAATTGAGTATTTTAAGAAGAAAACTGAGATACAATATTGCAGCAGCATTACAATTAACATAAGTTACAACAATACAATATGGACAGTCTAATATATCAAATGAGTATTTTAAGAGGAGAACGGAGATACAATATTGCAGCAACATTACAACTTTACAATTAACACAAGTAACAAACAATACAATATGGACAGTTTACATATCAATTGAGTATTTTAAGGGCAAAACTGAGATACAATATGAAAAAGTTGAGTATTATAACATATCAACTGAGTATTTTAAGAGGCAAATTGAGTAGTTTAACATGATAATTTAATATATCAATTTTTATTTAGAAATTAAACATCCATGATTTCTAACCTATCATTGTAGATACAATATGTACTACACACTTCATAAGTAGTGTTAAAGACAAGAAATTAAAAATATTTCTACAACCGATAAAAATTCCATCAAAGTTGCATCAAAAAAAAAAATACACTAGCTTAACCAAATACAACAATTCACTGTTTCTTCTTTGTAATCTTCTTCACCGGAACCAACTTGTTCCTACTAGTTCTCTTTGTTCCCTTGTCCTCATCGAGCTTCTTTTTTAACTCATGTAAACGCTTCAATTCTTCCTCCTCCATCTTCTTTTGTGCATACTCCGCTCTCAACTGCCTTTCAGCCACTTCTTTTTCTTTGTTGAACGTATCAATATTCTCTAACGGACTCAATTTGAGCTTTTGTTAAAGAAACTTTATTACCATTCAACTCCAAAAAAGACCAAATCTTACAATTAGTTTTTATTTCCTTTTCAACCCTGAAGATAAAAAAAAGTCCACTACACCATATCAATTATAAACAATACAAAAACAAGTATTAAATTACATACTTATCACTCTCAATTATTGCAAAACATGCATCAATTATTCGCTTATCTTGTTAACATCAAAATATAAAAAAACAAAAATGAACTACATAACAACATAAAAACAATACTTATCACTGTCAATTATTAACAAATATGTATCAATTATTCACTTAACTCGTTTATTTTAATGATGATAACTATTTATACAAACAACAAAGTGAATTACATAACAACATACATTTCAATGCTTATCACTATCAATTATTACTAAAAATGCATCAATTATATAAATTATATAAATTATACAAAACAACAAGTGAACTACATAAACAACGTACATTTCAATACTTATCACTGTCAATTATTAACAAATATGTATCAATTATTCACTTAACTCGTATGAAAATCAAATGCAAAAATGAAAAACAGAACAAGAAAAAACCGAAAAAACACAAAAAAATGAAAATAATGAAGAACAACATCAAAAACGTAGAAAATAAAACGACCACAAAAAATATTTCATCAAACATCCATCAAACATACATCAATTCTATGAAAAGTAAATGACCTAAGTTTCAGATCTATAACATATATATTTCATATTAACCCTAACAATTATGGAGGCATAACTTACGGTCCCTCTGGAGTTGATATTACTACGACCTGTCTTTCAATCTGTTTCTGGAATGTTTCTCCTTCACAACAACAGCATTATTGGATGATTCCGCGTTCTTCTTTGTGCTTTTAGCACTCTTACTCTTTGATACTCCTTTCCCCTTCGAAAGGGCAGCCAACGACAACTCTTCATCTTGTTTCTTACCTCTAGGCTTCACCATTGTTTATAAGAAAAACAAAGACACTACAAAGAACATGGAAACAGAGGGAAAGACAACAAAATCAACAAATGTATGAAATCAAAAACTGAACAAATGAAAAAGAATCAAAAAAAACAAAGAAGAAGTCGTTACCTGTAGAAAAAATGGAGGAATGAACTGCTGCGATTGCAAACGGATGCAAGAACGAAATGGAGCAAGGAAGAAGACAATGGAAACTTTTGATTGGAATGATTTGAAATGAAACTGAAAATGGCAGTTTCAGTAATGGGGAAGTTTAAAAGTTGCCAAAAAACAGAAAAAATAAGGAAACTTGGAGGGAAATCCCGCGCGCGTGCAACACACGCGCCTATCATTGGGCCGGCCCATCTCCCGTCTCATAATGAGACCGTCTCGGCCAAGTTTTTGTGAAAACTATTAGAACACCAAAAACCTGCAACAACCGTCTCTGGCCCAATTGCAATTCAATCATCAATGGCGACCAAGATTATTTTCAGTTCTTGGCTCTACGCTTCGCAACACCGTAAGTTTATCTCTCTTCTAAACCTTCGTTTACTTTTCAATTGAAGCGCATATCAATTGCAGATCAATTCTTCAAACTATTTGAAAGGGTCAGTAAATTAGGGATTTCTTTTTTTTTTTTCTTTTGAAAGGCGCAAAGTATGTTACTGATTTGATTTTAATTGTTCATGATTTTATCATCATTTCTCTTATGTATTTCTAAATTTAATTTTTTTTTTGGTTCACCAAGGTTCATCAATGGCGTCATCAATGGCGGCTGAGAATTACCATATTGAACAGGAAGACGAAGGTAATGACCATATTCGTAATTTTTTTTTTAAAATTGACCTGGTATTTTTTTTGTAATGGAAAACGAAGGAGGAAATGAATTTCGAAGAACTGACAGCGTGGGGTGTTTTTTTTTTTTATTTTTTATTTTTTATTTTTATGTATTTCAGTTCTTGGAGATGGAGATGATGACAACAACCATAACAACGCTATATGCCTCTACGAAGGTATCAAATTTTGAAATTATAATATAATGCTTTTGTAATTATATTAGTTTTTTTTTGGGACTGTACTGGTATCTTTTTGTCTATGTTTGGGCGTGTAATTATATTGGTTTTGTTTTTTTGGGGCTATAATGTTTGTGTTTGGGTCTATAATGGTATCTTTTTGGGACTATAATGTCTGTGTTTGGGACTATAATGGAGATGATGACAACGACCATATAATATTGTTTATGTAATTATATTGGTTTTTTTTTGGGGCTATAATGGTCTGTGTTTGGCCCTATAATGGTATATGGGTGTAAAACGGATTATTTCTAGGGGTATAATGGTATCTTTTTGGGACTATAATGTCTATGTTTGGGGGGTATAATGGTATATGTTTGGTGCTATAATGGTTTGTGTTTGGGACTATAATGTCTGTGTTTGGGGGGTATAATGGTATATGTTTGTTGCTATAATGGTTTGTGTTTGGGCGTGTAACGGTAAATTTTTGGGTCAATAACTGATTATATTTGCATATTTGTCGTGTAGGGTATGTGTTGAAGATACGAAGGAACGTGCACAAACGTGCACATCATCTTGCACACACATCATCTTTTTGGTATTATATATGTCGTGTAGGGTATGTGTTGAAGATACGAAGGAACGTGCACAAACTGTTGTTTACATGATCCATCAAGGAAACGTTAATGTAAAATGCACTTGCAAAAGCTTTGAGGCATGTGGTTGGTTGTGCTGTCATTGTTTACGCATACTTCATAATCACTCCGTAGATAAAATACCGGAAAAATACGTCCTATCTCGATGGACCAAGGGTGCTAAAAAAAGTGTGTGGGAGAAGATGTGCAACAACGAAGATCCTAGTAGTCAAAACAATGACAAACAACAAAGGTTATTCTCTCTACAATGGAGGCACAATATTATGCGGAAAATGTACAATATGATTTTGAGAGTACAAAACAACAACGATGCTAGACGGGTGGTTGATGAAATGTGTAACAAAGCATATGAAGAAGTACAAAAGTTGTTAGATAAGTCACTTCAAGAACAACTGTCTCTTAATAGTGTATCAGGTGCAGGAGTCTTGGTATTATACCCGGATAAATCAGTTACTAAGGGGCGAAGAAAGAGGATCAAGGGCCATTTTGAAAAAAGAAAGAGCACGACCAAAAAGGAGTTCAGAACTGCAACTAGGGCTGTGCAAACCTAGACCGGACCGGCGGTCCAGACCGGACCCGGATGGACCCGGACCGGAACCGGACCGGACCGGAAGCATCAGGTCCGGTCTCCGGTCCTTTAAAATTATCAATTCCGGGTTTCCGGTCCAGTCCGGTCTAGACCCTGAATTTTCCGGGTCGACCCGGTTAGGACCGGTTGCTTTCTACATATAAATACCCAACTTAAACTTAACAGTAATAATCAAGTCGCTTCAAGCCTTTGATATTGCGGTAGACACATAAACTTACAATAAAAATAACTTTTTTATCTTGACACCCAAACAAAGAGAACACAAGGAATACCTCAGAGTGAAGGGTGGTCACTAAACAAGCTCACAGGAGTGACATATGACTTACAGTGCATACAAACAAACTAGAAGTTCTCAAACTAAAGATCAACAATGAACACTTCCCCTCTGCCAAGAATCAAAATTTAGAGCACTCTATATTCACCAAAGCAGAAAAAACAATCAAATAAATAGAAAAATAGATAGAAGAATAAAACATACATAGGTATTAAGTTGACGAACAAAGCTGGAGAAGTTATTATGCTTAAAATTTATCGACTATATAATGATTTATTTTGAATTTTACTATAATAAACATCTTAAAATTTAAAGCAATATTTAATAGCCGGTCCGAACCTGGACCGGACCGGAATTTTCAGGGTCGGACCGGAACCGGACCGGATGAAACAGGTCCGGTCTCCGGTCCCCAATTTTTTTGATTCCGGTCTTCCGGTCCATCCGGTCCCGGTCCGAGTTTGGACCGGTGTTCAGTCCTAACTGCAACACCCAAAAAACATATAATATAGATAATGTAGTTGATGTTTTATAATATGGATCTTGATGTTTTATCACATAAATTTCTAAATTACTCCAGAACTTTGTTATTTTAAATCCAAAACTTCGCCATTTAAACTCCAAAACTTAGTCAGTATAACTCCAAAAAGGCGTCATTATAACTCCAAAACAAAATCATTATAACTCATTTTAACTCCAAAACTTAGTCAGTATAACTCCAAAACTTAGACATTTTAACTCCAAAAATGCGTCATTACAACTACAAAACAAAATCATTATAACTCATTTTAACTCCAAAACTAAGTCAGTATAACTCAAAAAATAAGTCCTTATAACTCCAAAACTTAGTTAGTATAACTCCAAAACTTAGACATTTAACACCAAAACTTAAACAGTATAACTCAAAAAATGCGTCATTACAACTCCAAAACAAAATCATTATAACTCATGTTAACTCTAAAACTAAGTCAGTATAACTCAAAAAATCAGTCATTATAACTCCAAAACTTAGTCAATATAACTCCAAAACTAATTCAGTATAACTCCAAATCTTACTCATTATAGCTCCAAACATGAGACATTATAAATCTAAAACTTAGACATTGTTTCCAATTACCAATCATAATTACTAAAAACAACTACGCAATGTCTTCAATAATTAACACAAATGTGATATTGTTGATAGAGTTAAATGTGTTCATTACACAAATGTTTCGGTTCAAATTGTCTTCTTTTTGGTGACATTCTTCCTCTGCCTTTTGGGAGCTACTTGTTCAGGTTTTTGGGACGCTCTCGTGCGCTTCTTCGGAGTAACAACTTTCAATGGATCGGGTGTCCTTGCGGCAAGAATTTCGGGTAATCTTTTGGTTTCTCAGATGCAAACTTTTTGGCTAAATTCACCAATTTATCGCGATCCATGTCTAGGTCGCTTAGTAAGATCCTCGTTATCATTAAAGCGCGATATAGCCTCCGATCAGCAAGCTACAAACATACAATACAATTGATATACATTACGATGTATCCATTATTGAAAAAAAGGAACAAAATAAAACTACATGTAAAAAATCAAATGAAGAACCAATTAACAAACCTCGAAAAGTGGATTTATGTCCATGGAGCCTTGAAATTGCTCCATAAATTATACCATGTAAATACTGTTAGTAATGATGAAGAAAGAACCTAAACAAAGAACCTAAACAAAATGTAGAGAAAAGAAACATAATCAAGTTCAAACACCAATTCAAAAAATTAAATAAAGTAACAAAAACCATTAAAATTGGTTTTATGTATCAGGAAATAACAAAACTGTTAGTAATGATGAAGAACCCATTAAAATGGGTTTTATGTTTCAGGAAGTAACGAAAAAAAAAACCCATTAAATTTTAGGAAATAACAAAACTGGTATGAATGATGAAGAACCCATTAAAATCTCGAAATTTCGAAATACCCATTACGATGTCGAAATTTCAGGGAACTAACAAAAAAAAATTATAATAAAACCCATTAAAATACGGAATAACAAAACAGAAAAATGTTGATATTCGATTTAAATACGAAATTTCCAGATTTAAATACGAAAAGATCTGGAAATTCATAAATACGAAATACCCATTTAAATTCATAAAACGTTTAAAACCCATTACAAAAACAAAAAAAACCATTAAAAAACCTATTAAAATCTGGAAATTTCGAAATAGCCATTAAAAAACCCATTAAAATCTGGAAATTTTGAAATACCCATTAAAATACCCATTAAAAATGTTGAAAATGAAAAACCATACCTAGAATTGATGAACTTGATTACTTGTTTTGCAGGAGAAGATCTGGAACAATATGAAAATCTGAAAGGGGAAAATCGATTTTGTGAAGAAGATGAAGGTTGAGGGAGAAGGGCAGGATGATAATCGAAGGCTTTGAGGGAGAAAGGAAGGTTGAGTGTAACTGGGAGTAATGAATAATGATGAAGAAGTTAAAGTAACTACCTAAAATCATAACGCGCGAATTTCAAGCAGTATTTAGTTTTTTTTTTTGAATTCAAAAAACTGATCAGTTTCCTTCTTAGAGAATATGGGCCGGCCCATTTTCGTTCGTCTATAGAATAGACGGACTTTTCTGAGATTTTGTGATGTGTTTTAATTTTAAATTATTTAAAAATACGAGGACTAATTTGATACTGCCACATAGACAACTTAAACTCTCAAATCGGTCAAATCTTCAAACTTAACGGTCAACTAAAGTTTTCCGTGAATTGGTAGTCATTTGCAAATAAATATATCACATCAGGTAGTTTTTGCAAAAAAAAAATACATAAAATAGTTTTTTGCAAATAGACCTCTAGATTAGGTAGTTTTCATAATTTATCCATAAAATTGTTAAACATTTATGTGCGTCAATAAATTAAACGGTGAATTAAACATTATAATGGTGAATTAAACGTTAAAATGGGTAATTAAACAAAAATTAAATGCTACAATGTGGAAAAAGCTTACAAAGTAATGAATTAAACGAAATTTAACCAGAACTTAACGGAGAATACTATCCAAATTAGATAATGACTGAATGCTACCAGCCTACCACGTAGAATTTTGTTAGAAAAGTGCTACACTGTTATTTCATTAAAACTCGACGCCCGTCGTGGAATTTCCCTAAAATCAAACTACTCTTCGTCCATAATGATTAATGACCCTTCATACTGTCTCTCCATTTCCTCGCTTTTTCCCTCCTACTCCTCCCATGCTCAACCTCCGTTACAGTTAAACCTTCCCTACTTCTCTCTCAACTCTCAACCTCCATTTTCTATCCCTACTTCTCTCTCAAGTTTCATCCTCCATTTTCATCGAACTGAGTTAGTTTTTTTCTCATTAATCTCCTTTAGCGATGTCGTATCGTGGTGGTAGAGGACGTGGTAGTTACAATTCTGGAAGTAGCAGAGGGCGCGGTGGTTACGATGCCGGCGGTGGTAGAGGACGTGACGGTTATGATTCTGAGAGTGGTAGAGGCAGAAGTGGTTACGATTACGGCGGTGGTAGAAGACGTGGTGCTTATTCCGGAGAATCTAGTAGAAGAGGCTGTAGAGGCGGCGGAGGATTCCAACCACCTAATGTAGGAATTTTGACGAAGGAGACATGGGATTTAGCGGCGGCGAGTGGTGGTACTACCGGTGCTTTGACTTTAACCAAAGAGATGGACAAGTTGACGGTAACTGCGAATTCGACGTCTTCAATGACGTTGTTGCCTCCAAAAAGGCCTGGACTAGGAAACGTTGGTTTACGATGTGCCGTTAGAGCGAATCATTTTCTCGTTGAACTTGCGGAGCGAGATTTTCATCATTATGATGTACGAGTGTATACATTCTTTTCCCTGCTCTTTCTTCGTACTCTCTTCTTCTTTCAATTTGGAATTATTTTGGTGGTTTGTTGTCTTGTTGATTATGTACTCTCTGTTTTATTCTTGCATTTGTTTGTTTGGTTTCGTCAATGTATTTTTCTTTAAAAAGTGGCTCTGTTTGTGGTTGATGATGAATTATTTCGAGTGTGTTTTGTTGAGTTAGGCTACCAGATTTTGATCATCAGTGATATATTTTGCTTTTTTTTCTTTTAAAATTCACAGAATATGTTTCATGAAAAAAATATTTAATGTTGCAATTTTAAAATATAGTATCTCAAAGTTAAAATTCAACTACGAGGGTATGGTATATTCATTGAATATAATTTCTGTAATGGATATCTGGTACCCTATAGGCCTATAGTTTTGTGGGTTTTACACTGTTCGTCTGCTCCTAGAAACAACATTTGTGTTTTTGCATTAATTATTACATCTGGTCTTTTTACAAATTCTTGACTCTTTTGTGGGTATTGGATCTGCCGTAAAATTATTGTACTACTTGATAAAACTGCATTTATTATATTTTGTTCCCAAGACTGTTACACTGTTAGCATTTCTGTATCTTGATATAAAGTTAATTGTAAAATTTGTTTTATATAAGCATTGTATTGAATATTGTTGATTTTGCTATGTCGGATAATCCCCTACACTACAAGCAATGGGAGTGGAAATTCTTTCTTATCCACTTGCCCAAGTTGTTAGTTGGTAAATTATTTTAGAGTGAGATTTAATATGATTGTCATTATTTTTGTTAGTTTGAAAACTTTGCTGTACAGCGTTTCAGTGCTTGTGTATGGGTTGCGAATGTTTGCTCTAATTCAAGTTCTGGAGCATTTTGCTTGAAGTTTTTTTTTGTAAGGGGGTCCATTTGAGTAGTTATTGTATATGGTTGCCAACATTTGCTCTGATTTAAGTCCTAGGGCATCATCATCATCCTACCCAGTATATCCCGCTCATAGAAACTATGGGCAGGGTCTGGGGAGGGAAGGACAGCGGCAACTCATACACGTAAAGGAGAGCTCGACCAAAAGGAGTCCCCTGGCTCCAAGATGATAGAGATACGTATCTGCCCCGTGGGGTGAAAAACAACACATAATAGACCAATACGTATGTAAAACAAAAGTAAAACTTAAAAAAACAAAGCACTAATAAACAAAACACACAGGAAACTAGGGCAAACAAGGAAGCATGACGCCGCTAACGATTCCAAGAAGAAAAGCCGAAATCTAAAACCTGGATAAGACGCCTCCAACTACTCCTATCCCTAGTCAGGTCCTCAGAGAGGTTTAGCTCACGTAAGTCTACTCTTATTTGCTCCTCCCAGGTTTTCTTAGGTCTTCCTCGGCTCCTCTTACCCTCTACTATAAAGCTTTCGACTCTCCTCACAGGGGCGTCGAAAGTTCTTCTCTTCACATGTCCAAACCACCTCAATCTTCTTTCGCGCATTTTTCCCGAAATAGGAGCAACCCCTAGTCTGTCTCTAAACTCTTGGTTCCTAATTCGATCCATCAAAGTGTGCCCGCACATCCACCGCAACATACGCATCTCTGTGACTTCCATTTTATGTTCAAACCTCTTTTTTACAGGTCAGCATTCTGTCCCATATAGTAAAGCCGGTCTGATCGCTACCCGATAAAAATTTTCCTTTAACTTATTTGGGATCTTCCTATCACATATCACCGCGGTAGCTGCTCGCCATTTGAGCCAACCTGCCTGGATACGATGGTCTACATCTCCGTCGATCTCCCCATCCCTTTGGATGATCGATCCCAAATACTTGTACTTGGTCGTACTTTTAATGACTTCTTCCCCGATGGAAACTTCTGGCTCCCCTATCGGTTGCGTCCCACTATAGTCACAACGTACGTACTTGGTCTTCGTACGACTGATGCGCAAACCTTTACTTTCTGAAGCTTCCCTCCACTCATCCAGTTTACTACTAACCTCCTCTTTAGTTTCTGCTACCAGCACGATATCGTCCGCAAAAACATGCACCACGGAACCGTCTCCCAGATAGATTTAGAGATCTCATCCATAATGACCGCAAAAATAAAAGGGCTTAGAGTTGATCCCTGGTGTAGTCCTACTTTTACCGGGAAAGGCTCTGTTAACCCCACCGGGCATTTGTACAAAATTTTTGGTAAGGGGAGCCAATTGAGGGGTTACTGCAAAGTTGGTGTCTTGTTCTGGACGAGGATTTGGAAACTATGCTTGATGTTTGTTGTGTCTTGTTCTGAGAAGAGATTTGATGGTCCAGTGTAGCCTTTTTTTGCAGGGATTTCAGTTTCTTGCTGATCCAAGTGAATGACCTATTTCAAATCATTTTTAAAAAATTTCTAAACTGTATTTATGTTGGTTGGTTTGTTGTTACCAGTATTTGATCTATTTGATTATAGTAAAATGACTCTTTCAATGAACTTATTTGTGTGAGATTGATAATGATGTTTGCTATCAAGGGTCAAATCGAAACCATTTCTGTATTCTTACAAGGAGAAGAAGGGAAAGAAAGGGGAGGGGGGGAAGTGAAGGAAGATTGTTGTGTTATTCTCCATATCTTTTTAATGTTGAAAGGATTTGTTTAGTGCAAAAATGTAGAGGAGCTCTTCCCTCCCCTTTCTTTATCGTGGTGAAATTTCACTTTGGAATTCCACTCTACGGTCAAGAACACCATCTTTGTAGGCCTAATGTTTGGATTTTATCAGTTTTACGTATTTGAAATTGTCCATAAAACCATATTCTGGTGAAATGAGGATTCCTCAAATTTTAAGATAGAAGGTAACTGTAATTTGTATGAGTTTGATTTGTGAAAGCTATTAGGACCCAGTCGTCTCCTTAACTTTGAATTTGATACTTGCTCTTATTTAAATTAGCACCATACTAATGGTGATTTTTTCTGATAGGTGTCAATTGACCCTGAAATTATCTCTAAAGAATTCAGAAGAGAGATCTTGAGTAAGCTTGTACAGGTTCACAAGGCACATTTCGGGAAACGGATTCCAGCATATGATGGCAATAAAAGCCTGTATACTGCTGGGCCATTGCCTTTCACGTCCAAGGAATTTTCTGTTGAAATTGAACGTGAAAGACGTGGAAAGATGTAATTCATTCTCTTATCTTGATTATCCATTTCTTTGGTGCTGAAGTATATCAAGATTGGATAATCTTTGTTGTTGACTGATTATGCATTATGCTGTCAGGGAGGTTCAGATATTTCAGGTGACCATCAAATTGGCTACCACAGTGGATACACATCATCTTAAAGAGTATCTTCGTGGTGGAAACTCAGAGTTCCGTCAAGTTGCCATTCAAGTGCTTGACATCGTCCTTGGTGCAACTAAGCCTCCACAGTAATATTCCTGCAGTTCATAGTTCCGAAATCCCAATAAATATCTGAAGGTTAATAGTTTATTGTTGACTTAATTAACGATTTTCATTGCTGTATGTAGCTATGCTGTGATCGGAAATTCGTTCTTTTCTATGAAGCTTGGTTCAGGGAATCTTGGAGATGGTGTAGAATTTTGGAGGGGTTACTATCAAAGCATTCGACCAACTCAGATGGGACTGTCTCTGATTACAGGTAAACTCATGACCTGACTGTCTATTTGTTTCATTACTGTTGTTCTTTGCCTGCATTGACGTTAATGTGGAATATTGCTGCTGCAGATGCATCTGCTCGACCTTTTCTCGAGCCAATAATGGTTCATGAATTTGTTAAAAAGTACTTGAACTTGATGGATCTCTCCCCACCTTTATCCGATGCAGACCGTAGGAAGGTACTATTGTATATTCTTTGTGACTGGTAATCTACATGCATATGTTTTTTGTTTTGGTGCGTCTCAAATTTCTCTCCATGATTTCAGGTCAAGAAGGCATTGAAAGGTGTCACTGTGGAAGTGACTCACAGTGGCTACAGAAAATCCTACAAAGTTATTGGTGTGTCCAACGAACCAGCAAACCAACTGATGTACGTTCTCAAGAATCACCTTTATTTTGTTATTTTATTTTGGCCTGAAATATTGAACAGCCTTATATTATTTTTCTGCTTTGTTGAATGGTTGTTTTTTTCAATATATATTATGCTTTGTGCTTTTGTTGTTTGACATTTTGGTATATCTCCCCTAATCCCCTCCCCAAATCATTTCTTCATATTTTATCTTGGGGTGGAGGGTCAACCAAGAGTGAGTTTGTTTGCTTAAAATTTTCAGGAAGTTGCTATTCAAAGCTTTGTTTGTTTATCAAAATTATTAAGAAACATAGGTATTTAAAATTTGGTTATTTGAAATTCATATGGTATTGAAATATGTTTTTTTCATCAAACAAATAACTTTATGTCATGTTTGGGAAGAAAGATTCTATCAGGAAATTTGATATTGACTCAAATTTTTGTTTGGCAAATAAAAAATTTCAAATTTGGATTTGAATCAAATTCCACCATTGTTTATAAAGTAGTTAAATTCGAGAATTTGAGAATGACTACCCAAACCTTGTCATTCTCAAATTCTTCATTAATGATTTCATTTTTGAAATCCATAATTTGAAATGAAATACTTGTTCCCAAACATTACATTAAAGGATTTCCAAGATTTTAGTGAAGGAAATAAATTGATAGGAATTAGAACTTTCCATGGGAATTTACTTTCTACAACCAAACATCCTCTTAGTATTATACAGGCCTCAAATTGAAATATTTTGGGGTGGAATACCTTGGAGTTTGTCACAAGTTCATGCCTTAACTAATCTTTGCCTTTATGTTTAATCACTGGATATCATTTTTCTTGTTTATTGTAGGCACTGTTGATTGATTTGAACTGCTATGTTTGCAGGTTTTCACAAAACGGAACACAAGTATCTGTTTTTCAGTATTTCAAAGACAAGTACAAGATCGCACTTCAATATTCTGATTTACCATGTATCCAAATTGGTCAGCCCAAGAAGCCGACTTATATGCCTATGGAGGTCTTATTTCTCATGGTTTTATTGCTCTTTTTTTCTATATTTTGCTTTGTTATACGATATACACTGATATACTAAGGCGTTACGATGTTGTTCTTATAGGTCTGCCAAATTGCTCATAGCCAGAAATATTTGAAGTTGAATGAGAGACAGGTGACTCAACTCCTTAGGGCAACATGTCAACGACCTCATGAAAGAGAGGAGAATATCAAGAAGGTAGACTTTATGGAGTTCATTATGATTGGTCTTATATAATGTTTGTTAGGTTTTTTCATATTTTTTTATGTTATCTATAAACATTTTTATTTTGTTGAAAATTGTTTGAAGATGGTAAAGGACAATAGATTCGTTGAAAATCAGATGGTCCAGCTGGAGTTTGGAATGAATGTGTCTGAAGTCTGTACAACTATTGATGCTAGAGTGTTGCCTCCGCCAATGGTATATAGGTTTTGTTGTTAAATTTGTTTGAACACTGTTCTTTTGGCTCTAATTTTTATGCTGACAAATTGATGCTTGTTCTATGAAGCTTAAGTATCACGACAGTGGGAAGGAACAAGAAGTGGCTCCAAGGGCTGGCCAGTGGAATATGATTGACAAGGTAAGTCTTTTTACTGGTTTCTGATTTCTTTAGATCGCAGTGACCATCAACGTTCTCAATAGGTTATGTTTGCAGAAAATGTATATTGGTGCCACTGTAAATCGTTGGGCATTAGTAAGCTTTTCAAAGTTGGACCAAAGTCAGGTAACCCACTTCTACAAAGATTTGGTTGCGATGTGTGGTAGCAAGGGAATGGTATGTTTTCTTTATTGAGCAGAATGTTCTGTTGCTTAGCCCCAAAATTGGATGAGAGCAATGTTCCCTCTTATTAATTTGTGCATTCTATTGCTCTCAGGCTTTCAGTCCAAACCCGTGTATCCCTATATGCATTTTAGCTCAACCTGCTCAGATTGAGCAAACCCTCTCAGAAATTTTTACCTAGGCTAGGAATCAGCTGCAGTTATTGTTAATTATATTGCCAGATTCCACTGGATCGTATGGTGTGTGAATGTGTGATTATGGTTACCTTCAAGATTTGACATTGTGGATGTTTCTTTTGTTTTAATTATAATGTGTTTGTGCATGTAGGAACAATCAAAAGAATATGTGAAACAGAGTTGGGAATAGTTTCTCAATGTTGTCAGCCCAAGCAGGCTTTGAAGAGCAGCAAGCAATATCTGGAAAATGTAGCTCTGAAAATTAATGTGAAGGTAATTATGGTAGTTATGAGTAAAGTATATAATCACACTGATTGATTTTCATTTCTACACGTTTACGTAAATGTTAAAAATGTGTAGACTGGAGGAACAAATACCGTCTTGAGTGATGCTTTGCGGAGTATACCTTTATTTACCGATCGCCCAACAATCATTTTTGGTGCTGATGTTACCCATGCCCAACCAGGAGTTTATAGTGCCTCAATTGCAGCGGTATAAAATTTGTCTTATGTCTTTAATGTTTTTTATTCTGCTTTACTCCTTGTGACTTGTTGTTTCCACTCTTGTGACTTGTTGTTTCCACTCTTGGGGATAGTGGAATGTTGTTTCCACTCTTGTTTCCACTTTTGTGATTTGTTGCTCATCAACGCTGAATATTGTTATCCATGAGTGTTGTGCAGGTAGTCGCTTCAATGGACTGGCCGATTGTGAAAAAATACAAGGGACTTGTTTCAGCCCAGGGTCATCAGGAAGAAATCATCCAAGATTTATACAAAGTTGTTGAACATCCCAAGAAGGGAAGGATACATAGTGGTATGATAAGGTAATTTACCAATTAGTTCTGAGCATTGCCACATTAGTTATTCTGGATCTGAATTGGAAGTTTTTGATTGGTTTCTTCTGCTTGTAGAGAGTTGCTGGAATCTTTCAATAGATCAATGAAAATAAAACCTGATAGAATTATTTTTTCAGGTATAGTTGTTGATTGAGATTTTAGCCGTGTCTTGTCATTTTTCTATGTCTCCCTCACTCCCTGTTTTGTTGGGCAGAACTGGTGTTAGTGAAGGTCAATTTGCCCAGGTTCTTCAGCATGAGATAGATGCCATACGGAAGGTATGGACTATGGAATTTTATGTTGTAAATAGTATAGTAAGTTTATATGTGAAATTTATGTTCACTTTTCAATATTTTTATTTTTAAGGCCTGTGCATCCCTGGAAGACGGCTATTTACCAACCATAACCTTTGTGGTGGTGCAAAAAAGGCATCACACTCGCCTTTTCCCAGCTGATCAAACTCTAGTGCACAAGAGTGGGAACATACTACCAGGTTTACTTTCTATTACTCAATTGTCCAAATATATGCAAATCAGATGACTTAACATTTTTGTGTAATTATCTAATATGAACCCTCACTGATTAGTGATGAGATTGGCCACATTTTTCAGGCTTATGTTACTTTATATCCTCGTAGTGACATGTGCTCTATTATGTTATTTGTCGTAGGTACTGTGGTTGATACGGAAATTTGTCATCCATCACAATTCGACTTTTATCTGTGCAGTCATGCTGGAATACAGGTAATGTGTTCAGATGGGTCTAGTATCCTTGCAGTGCTGCTTCAATTATTCTTGTGCAATGCAATCTAATTGTGTCAATAAGTTTCATTATCAGGTTATCCAATATCCATCTTGTAGCTTCTTAAAATTTGTGAATTGCCGTGTGCAGGGAACAAGCCGTCCAACACACTATCATGTTCTGTTTGATGAAAATAATTTCACAGCAGACTTGCTCCAACTCTTAACTAATAGTTTGTGTTATACGTAAGTAAACACATCTTTACTTCTCGTCAAGGACCTTTCTGTGAAATTGCACGGTTTTTGTTTACTGAACTTGGATGTCTGATTCTGTTTCAGGTATGCAAGATGCACTCGCTCAGTTTCTATCGGTAAGTCTTTGATCAGAATTGTTTTCCAAGTGTTTCGTCTTTGGTTGCTTCATCAATTGCATCATCCCTTACTATCCATAATTTTGAGTATGTTTTATAATGTACAGTCCCTCCAGTTTATTACGCCCACCTGGCTGCATTCCGTGCTCGATACTATGTAGAAGGGATGACAATGTCAGACAGTGGTTCAGCATCTACTGGTGAAAAGGAACTAACTAAAGACAGTAAAGAACAGGTTGCTACTCTCCCACAGATCAAGGAAAATGTGAAGGAAGTGATGTTCTACTGTTAAAAGTAGAGTCTCCACTTAAATTCTTAATCGTAGAAGTACTCTTATAACTTGATTAAGTATGGAACTATACCTAATCTTTTTCCAATGGTCACTTTGGTTCTCTATCTTGCTCATTCCCTCCGGAATTAAATATTATTCTTGACAATTTTTCGTTAAAAATAGAAATATAGATAAATGAATAGATCTAGGATGTACTCCTACCTAGACTTATGTAAACAATTGAGCGAACATGTTTTGAGTCGGGTAAATTTAAGTCTAGCTATTTTCCGGTTGGGTCATCTTAAGAGTCTAGTTAATTTGGAGTTAATCGAGTTCGAGTCGAACCAATTCATTAAGAGTTAAAAAGAAGTTATAAAAAAAGATTTGCAAAAATTGATTAGAAATATTTTATGTTTCCTCAAAAAATAATTATGTGGAATAAAAAATTGACAAAATTAGAAAAGGGTTAGCAAAATAAGTTTAGACCTTTTTCCATTCTTATAGGTCTTAGGTTTGTCAAAATTTTCGTGTTGTGATCCAATAATTTTCTATTAAAATTTCAAATCAATGTCTGTGCACCATACTCAATAGCATTTTCTAGCTACAGATTGTCGATGGAAAATAGCACTCAATTAAAACGAAAAACAAAGATAAGAATCATTATATAATACTTGGTTCAGGTGGGAGGAGTGTCCCTCCTCCCAAACTTTTTTCTTTCATACGAAGTTTATAAAAGTAGCGCCTTTAGAAATTGCATAAAAATAGTAAATAGGTCAACAACTCAAAACTTTTACCACCTTATTTTTTAACTTAAGTTTATAATTTAAATTTTACCCCATCATTAATGCCTACATTAATTAAAAAGAAAAGTAAAAATAAAACCATAAAACAAATCTATTAAAATTTGAATCTCAAATGCGTAAAAACTAGAATAAATGTTCAAATCACAACTGCATTAATATCGACAATCTATTGTTACTTACAAATTCCCTTTACAATATTCGTATTATTCCCTTCATCCTCGTAAGTTTGTAATCTGATATGCATACAATATATCATTATGGATAGCAAAATCACAAAAACGGAGGGAAAATCTGCATGTACAAAACTATGAACGCCTCCTCAGTACACTAAAAAATGTACTACCTACAATCCTTAATAATTTTATAAATAGATAAAAATAAAAGTAGAAAAAATGGAAATTCTAACTCTACAATGTATAAGCTATAACTAAATCAGGCCCGCCATTTGCTACAAATAAAGGCAAACTAGGAAGTATATCGGTATGAACTTGCATCTTGGATGTCACATATATAACAAAGAGGCCAGCATTATCGACACCATGATGAGAATTTTCATGCACGGAGGATTCGTCGATGAAATGCTGCCGCTCAGCTGTCCTGTGTTCACGTACGTATTTGTATTCGAGCCCGTGCTTGTTGATACGTTTACAGACTGAGAACCTGACAACACAAACGTATACGTGCCTTAGTAACTACAATTCGAATGCCAAAATGAATATTATATCAACCCTTTTTGTTGAAGTTGATTCGAACCCCTGATCCATGAAGACTACAAGTAAAACGCTCATTGTTTTTATCGGTTTTTTTTTCGGGGGGGAGGGGGGGGGGGGGGGATTTTGAGTAGAAAGCCCTAATCTATGTAGAGCACGGGTAAATGCTCATCGTTTTTGATGGGTTTTGAGTAGAAACCCCTGATCTATGTAGACCACGGGTCAAAGCTAATCGTTTTTTTGGGATTTCGAGTAGAGAGCCCTGATCTATGTAGACCATGGGCGAATACTCTTCGTTTATGTTTATAGAAATACATATTACAAGTTTAAGGCCACAAAAGGAGGTGAAATTTAGTATCCACTTACAATCATAGTTGACCCATCCAATCCGTTGATTCGCCAAATCATATACAACCGCTTTATCTTTCAAAACTAGATCTGCAAAAATTTTGTAAAATTCGAATCGAATGAGACGCAGAAGTTTTTTAAGCCGATAACAGTAACCAAGACTTATTTAGTAAGAGCTTACCTCCTAATATTGTCATTCCCTGTCCATCCATTTTCTGGAACCCCATGCACCAAACCGCAGCTCCTGCCTGTCAACGAGTTCAACCAATTCTGTCAAACATAAAGCGGAAGGAAGCACAAGCGTACAAATATATTGTACCAAATATATATTTTCAGCATTTAGAGACAATTCATTAATACTAGACCGTTTTACTCGGCTAAATTATTCTCAAATGTTGAATCACTTCCAATAAATTGGACACTATGTTCTCTGCAGCAGACGGGGTTAGAGAAAACTTACAATAGAGTTCTGCTCGAGTAGATAGTCTTGCGGTCTGAGAACCATAGAAGCGCCACCAGCAAAATTTAGGCTTACTTGAGGGAATATCTCATCGACGCTGGAATTACAAGAAAGTAGATCTATTATAGGCAAAAATCGTATTATAGAAGATAACTATATAATCTAAAAAGACGAAGACAAATAAACAGAAGCAAAAAGCAAACCTTGACGTTATCAGATAGCACGAGTTTCCCCTAGATAACAAGGGTCGAACAGACTGAGAAACGGCTGCTGAGATCTGTCAAAAAAGACGTAAAAAGGTCAAAAATTACGCACCTATCGTTAGTTTTTCATAATATCACGCAAATGAGAATGTTTCATGTTATGTATCGGACACCCAAATAAAACTAACTACACCTAATTAGAGGTGTTTGAAATAAACCCAATGACCCGAAATTTACCCGACGTTGTAACAGAACCCGATTCGACTCGACTTCAACAATAATTTACAATTATGTAAAAAACATTATGAACACAAAACCCGATTACAAATTGCCCCGAAACACCTAACCCGAAATCAAACCGATGACCCGAATGAACACCTCTACACCGGATTCATTATAATAAGATAAGTTTAGCAGTTGAAAGTCATTAACATAAATCAACTTTGTATCTAAGTACCCGTTACTCACCGCATTCACGAACGGGGTATATGCTTCTTCAGAAAGATATGCCAAGGTTGTTCCAGAATCGATGATTGTTCCAGCATTAGAGGAAGTAGTAAATACTGAAGAATCAATGGGCAGCTTTTGACCATTAACAGATATGCTCTGCAGATTCAAATTGTAGTGTGGCCTGCCAGTTTGAATAAAGTAAAGTGGTTAAAAAGCTACTCCTATACCAATTTAAGAGTGAGTTTTATGTGACAACTAAAAATTGAATGAGTATGAACATCAAAATGGAGTATATGTTTTAACAAACATTGCTAGTTAGGGTTATTAATATATAAAATTTGGTGAAATAAAAAATGTGTTTCTGACTAATTCTACGTAGAGAGGTGTTTATTGGGGTCATCGGGTTAGTTTTAGGTCAGATGTTCAGGTCGATTTGAAATCGAATCTTATGTCTATTGGTCTTTACATCATTCTAAATTCCTTTTTGAAGTTGGGTCAAATTGGGTTCAGTTAAAAGAATGAAAGGGTCTGTTATGAACACTAACGTAGTTAAATAGAACAAAAAAAGGCGGTTTCTAACACTAAAAGGAAGAAAGGAACATACATTGATGGTACAAGAGGAGTGTACACCATGCCAGGCTCGACGATACTACCGAGAACCAATATTCCACCACCATTATCATCTCCCCTTAAACAATGAGAGAATGCTGCAGGTGCTATTCCTTGCGACGACAACTGCGTCACAACAGACATTGCCTGCTGACCAAAGCCGAAAATCCCATCAACTGCTCGATCGGTTTTGGTCAAGTCCCCAGTTTGAGCCACACTACAACTGTTCCACAGATTTCAAAAAGAAAACAAGTCAATTATTGGTTCAATATTGACCACAATTAATACTCCCAGTGGAGAATATACGCTCGGGCCTGCCTAGACCATGGCCAGGGTCATTAGATTAAAAGTCCTACAATGTTGAATTTTGCAACACATAAAAGAATGGTAGCCGAATTGGTTCAACACGCAGGTGATTGTTCGGCCCAACGCCCCCATCCGTCCCAAAGATTTGTTCAACCTTTTTGTTCATATGAGTCTATTATTTTAATCAAATATGAACGTAATTTTGGAATGGAGGGAACCCTCAGTATCGCTATCGTACCTAAGCATTGCTATCCAATCCCATTCATTACTTTAATAATATCAAACACTAAACATCAATATAATACTATTTTATTTTTCATGACCCGGGGTATAGCCCATGCGGCCATGCCAGCCCGGGTCTAGATACGCCCCTGCCTATAAGCGATAAATTGTATACATAGGCTTGTAATTTTTGCTTGTTTTATTAGCTAGCTAGGAAAAGAATTCATGAAACATAAAACTTAGACAATTTGTTTGATGCTCACCCAAAGGTAACTTTAGCTGAATTGTTAGATGATTGAGTATTTCCAATAATGGTTTCGAGATGCAACAAATCGGATACATAGTAACCCTGAGTTCCACTGCCATCACCATATTGGAACTGGTAAGCACAATTGTTCGAGTTGTCACATATAGCGTCTGCATATTGAGCTCCCACACTACATTGTTTATCGTTGCAGCCGATTACTGAAGCCGATGATGAACTTGTTGGGTTGAAAACATTGAGTTGGATGTCCTGTTAAAAGCTATATGTTAACACTACGTAAAAAGACAGCACGGTGCACAAAACATCCCGCAGAGTGAGGGTTCGGGTTTGCTAAATAGAAAGAAGCGGGTGCCGTTCCTGAAGGTAGTTTTGAGGTGCAAACACCCAGAGCCCAGCTTATGAAGGGGCTACATTGAGTTAATCCTTATTATCAAAAGTCAGTTTATTAATAAGTCAGTTTATTAATTATATTTCTGTATCTTATTATTATATGATCTTAAATTCGTACATTATTTGACATTGATGTGATGGAAAAACGAGAACTGAAACTTTACTTATACAAGGGTTTTTTTAGTGTTCGCCTAGGGCCAAAAATTGTCAGGAACGACACTCGAACAAAGGAAGATTACAAATGAAGTAAAAAAAATTTTAAAAAAAAGTATATATACTTGAAGGCCTGTAGTTTCAGGACAACCAGAGCAGCCCTTGCAACCAACCCATAAAACATCACTTCCTGTATCAATCTGTACATTGAATTCTTGGGCAGGAGTTCCTAGTTCCACCTTTGTATAGTATAATCTAAAACAAAAAAATAATAATAACTCCACAAATTAGTTAATTTATACTTCCTCCGTTCTACAATACTTGCTTGTTCTTTAGATCATTTGCATATTAAACTATACACATTTAAAAATTATAAAAAGTTAATTCTGTGAAAGTATGCAATTAGACGATTCAAACAAAATCTCACTTGCCTCTATTTTTTCTTACACATTAACCACAATATAAAATAATAAGCAAATATATAAAATAAGCAAGAATGATGAATAGTTTAAAAACAATTATGTAACGAATATCTCAAAATGCAGGACGTAGTTTTTTAGTTTTGATTATAATGATCTATATTAAAATAATTAATCGATTCACGTGCCTTCTTTTTATGTATTTACCTAAAATTGTAATAATATTTGCTATCAGGGTGAATTACATCTCGAATAAAACTGTATACATCAGACCTTAGGTAGGAGCTAGCGGTGAATCCACACGGGATGGCTAGGGATAGGTCCCCACGGGCCACGGTTCACCCTCGCGGTAGACTTTTGCCGGGTCAACCCAAATAAAAAGGTCACTTTCAAATTTGGTTACTCTTTAATTTTATAAAATAAGGACATTTTAACATAACTGTAGACTAGCATTGTTGTAAGAGACTTAACGGCCCGTTTGATAGACGTTAATAAACAGCGGTAATAAAAATTAAAAATTAATGTAATTTTGGTTGAAAAAACCCTATTAATTTTTTTCATTATCATGTTTAATACCACTAACCAAACGAACACTACTTTGTTAGTTTAATAATGGTTTCCAAAATTATGATATTCTCACACTCTTTTAACTTTAATTTTGGGAAATAAAAAAGTTGGTAAAATTGCATTCTTAAAATCGTAGCATAGTGGAAACCAGTCATCCGAGATTACTCCCCAAAATAAGAAGGAACACCAACAAAGAAAAGTTAAATCAATTGAAAAAAAAAAATTGATCAAAAAAAAATTAAAAACCAAAACCCTACAATAAAGCCACATAATTCCACTACATATCAAAATAAAAAAAATAATCAAAAGTTGGCAGACACCAATAAAAAATAATAATTGAAAAAAGTTTGATATTTACTGTTGTCTTTAATCTCAATGAAACAGACCAAAACTTCTACATTAAGCAAAAGTTCCATCTTTTTGAAACCGTCATAAAAAATTAAAATAAAATTTAAAAACCCAGATTATCAAAACTTTTAAAAAAAATCAGAAAATCAGACCAAAAAACCCACTTCAATTTCACAAGATGAATCAAATAAATAAATAATCAGAAAATCAAATTACAAAATTAAAAAATAGAAAATGCAGAACTGGGAATTGGATCATTAGAACATACCCAACGCGGTAGGGATTAAAGGTACCAGAAACAGGAAAATCAACAACTCCAATCGACTGCAAATTACGGCCGTGTCGAGCTTTATCATGAGCTCTGAGTTGACTCAGTTCAACTCGGTCCTTTAAAGGAATGGCTCGGTGAAGAGTCATGGTCTTCGGAAATCCGGTAATCCCGACGGAAACTTGAAAAACGACGCCGGAGAAGATCGTCCAGATGAATAAAATTGTATTTAATTTCATTTTATTTAATTATTATTAATTTTTTTTTGTAAGTAAAAAAAAGCTCACCAAAAACAGAACAAGAAACAGAGGAGAGAGAAAAAATGAGAAGAAAAAGAATTAAGGAATAAAGTAGTTTGGGAATGTAAGAATGAATGAATTGAATATTAAATTATGATGAAAGGTTGGACGAAAGCATGTTCAGTAGAAGTATGGTTTAGAGAGAGAATTTTTAGAGAGAGAAAGACAGTGAAAGAAGAAGAAGAAAAGAAAAGCCACCGACTGGTAATAAAACTGAAACAAAGAGGTTTTGGATTACGTTTCCTTTTATATGTTGTTCTCTCTCATACACGGCTTTTACTTTTCTTTTTTTATTTATTTTTTAATATTTTAAGACTAATTTTAAGAAAAATATTTTTAATACTTTTTATATCTTAATTATTTTGTACTATTTAAAATTGTAATGGGATTTCGTTAGAGATTTTATATACTTGCTCCGTTCCATAATACTCGTTACATATTTTATTTTGTGAAGTTTCATATTACTTGTTACATTTTTTTTAGTAAAAAATCAATCATTTAAAGTTTCACCTACTCCTATTAAATCTTATACCTCATTAACTTTTATACCTACCATTATTTAATCTTTATAATATTCTCAATCATCTAAAAAACGTATTTTTCATTTTCATTTTTCATCAAATAATACTAAAAAATCCCTAAAAAGAAACCCCACATGCTCTTAATAATTGCACAGTTTTTTCTTAATATGCGTGCTCATGCATTTGTAGCAAGTAAAATAGAACAGAGAAAGTAAACGATATAAAATGACTGGAATAAATTGTTAGAGTATATAAGTAGAATTCTCGTGAATAATATAAAAGTTTTTGCTAATTTTTCTATAACTAATTGATCATATACATAATAAATTATACTAACTGATGGAGTTTTCTCTTTAATAATACAAATCTTTGTTTTACTATTAATACAAATCTTTGTTTTACTATTCATAATAAATTATACTAACTTATGGAGTTTTACTATTATTGGTACTTAATCAAAAGTTCATACATTTACACAAAGTTCCTAAATAGTTACTAATTAAATAGTTTATTATTTATAGTAATTTAATTTATTTGTAATTAAAAAAACTTATTAAAGTTAAAGAAAAGGAAAAGTTAATTTACAATTTAATGTTGAGTTGTGATTTAATGGAAAAATCCCAAATTTAATGTAATAAAATAGTTATATATTTCAAATTTTAAAATAATTTATAATATACTATTTGATATCGTTTTATATATTCCTATTCTTATTTAATTAGGAAGGACCTATGTTGTGAAATGTCATAATTTGAGGATGCATCCCTTGCAGCTTCCTCTATAACTACCGTATAATCAAACCCATGTGCTTAAAATATTTTCTTTGATGATAATAAATTAATAATGTTTAAGCAAAAGAAGATGGCTATAGCTAATCCTAAGGAGCAAGGGCTATTACTATTTACTAGTCGTAATTCCTTAAGTTATATATATATATATATGTTAAAATTATACTCCTACAAAATTAATAATTATAAGAAGTTAATAATATGAAAATATGCATTATACGATTAAAATAAGATTTTACTTAATTATATTTTTCTTATACATTAGCCATAATATATGAAATCAGCTTGAACGGTAAATAATGCTAATAATTTAATATAGCGAGTATTTCATAGCGGATAAAGTATATTCCTTGTCATGGACTCACCCACTCACGCTAGCTTAAACTTTTTGTAACAAAGTTACTAAAAAATACACAATCTAAAAGAATTGAGTTTTATCTCAGATTTAGGCATGTATCACTTTCTCTAAGAAAGTCTTGAGTTCGATGTTGATCACCTTCTCCTTTTTCTCGATCTACCTTGCACTAAAAAGGAATAATAAAGTACAATTTATAGGTAAACATGTGAATTGAGTTTTACTAAAATTAGAGCATTTACCTTTTTATCTTCAGAAGGATCTGAATTCGATTCTTACTACCGTCTACCCATCTCTTAATCATTGCCTTATTTCTGCCTATAATTAAATTTATATGTAAACATAGAATTAATATAGTTTTTAATTTAAATCTAAATCGTACGGAAAATCGAAATAGGAATAGTAACTAGTAATTTGTAATTAGTATTTTTTTTTTAATTATTAGTAACTAGTAAACATAATTATTATTATACACAAGATGACGTTCGTTGACCAAACTCAACTAAGGTTTCAAACTTGTTGGGTCATATGTTGCTGTCAATGAGGTAGCCCACACCTAAACACATCATTTTCTTCTGCTTATTTTTAATTTTTTATTATTATTGTTATTACTTATGTGGACTATATATATATATATATATATATATATATAACACAAATTCTTGCTATAGATCGTTTATAGCATAGATGGGTAAATATGGGCCAGCTTATTCATTAAATGAGTAACTAAATAGTCATGCCAATCATTGGGCTGGGCTATTGAGAGAGTCGTCTATGCCATAGACGATCTCTCAGGAGAACTTTTATAAATATAAATACAAAGAGCATTAGTCCTTTCTTGCTTACCGTTCTTTATGGATTATGTTAACTATTACTTTTCTTATGAAACTTATGTTGACTGCTTTAGATTTTCTATAATTCACATGACTAACTTAAGTTGCTTAATTAATTAACCAAACATATAATTAATAATTTTTAATTCTCAATAATATTTTTCTACTAAGGCGTTTAGTTCACCGGATGCTTATAGATTCATCTGATTTTTACTAATTTAAACTGATTTTATCTATTTTTTAATAATTGCAACTGATTTTTATTAATTGAAACTAATTTTATTGGTTAAAATTAATTTTTACTGATTGTGACTAATTTTTAGTTATAAATTATAACTGAATTGTACTGATTAAAACTGATTTTTTTATTGAAACTTATTTTCACTATTGTAACTCATATTTACATATTGTTACAAAAATCTAATAATGACTATATCACTTTACTGGAATTATTATATTTGATACTCCTAATTGATAATGATAATATGTGATTGCATATTCCTTTAAAATTTATATTTATATGCAATTTTATGCCAACAAGCTCTATGCTTAGCACGATTCTCTATAATAATATTTCATAAATTATAATAAAACTCCCCTTTTGAACAATATTTTTTTCAATACATATAGATCAAAAATTTTAAAGTGTGGATTTTTTTTTTTGATAAATATAATCTTCAATAATAGTGTCTCGAGTCGAGGGTCATATTGACCGTAAACATAATCTCATATTATATGGATATGATTGATCACCCATTTTGTATTCATGTTTAAACATTAATGTTTAAACATTAATTACATAGTTTTCGTAAGATACACCGTTGTTGATATACACCGTTCTGGCATTAAGCAATAACAATAAATTGCTCATTAGTAATAAAGTTTGTTAGATAAATTGTATACATCATATATACTTGTCCTTAACCTTAATTAGTTTGTTAGGAGGTTATTTTAACTATTCTATATAGTTACTTATAACAGCTTTTGTGAAGCTATATAACAGCTTCTGTGTTGTATTTTTTGTCTAACAATTTGAAATGATAGAAAACACATTTCTTTGTTCATTATCTTCCTAAACTGTTTCTTGCATTCAAAAACATATTGTTAAGGAACCAACTCAACCAAAACCTTAAGCTGATGGTTGAGGCCCCAGAATATATTATATACTCTAACACATATTATATACAAATTGTAACATACACCGACTATAAGGATATCAATGATGATGAATCTTCACCAAAAGACTAACGGCTCGTTTGGTAGATAGTAATAAACGGTGATAATGGAAATACAAAAACTAATGTAATTTTAGTTGAAAATTCTCTTGTCTACCTTGATGGTCGTGCTTGTCCACCTTTAATCATCTCATTTTCTTCATAAAATTCATTCCAATGCATTATTATTGGGAGAGGTAGTATTAGGTAGTAATGGAAATTTGTAAACAAAAAAACTTTTTTATGATCAAAGTTTCATTACCATTGGAATGATATCGAACTTTTACTAAAATTTTACATTATAAATCATTCTTATTACCAATATTTAGTACCACTAACCAAACGGGTCATAACTACTTTAGTGGGTTATTACTTTTAAAAATGATGGTACATGTTCATAATTCAAGTCCACGTAGACATCTTAATTTTTTTTGTAACTTTGGGAACTTTCCGTCTTTGCGCTACTTTTTTCTTTCTTATTATTTTGGCCGATATTTTTCTCTATTTGTTGGGTGATGAAGTTATAATTAAAGTATTAATTATTGTATTTATGGATATCAGTATGTTTCAGTTCGTATGTTCAAGCAATCTTGATTGGTCAATGTTTTAAACACGACAATGTCAAGCACCCTCGAAAATTCTAGAATCACACTTGATACCCTATATGAAACTTTTTACATATTATTATAATTATAATAAATAATATACTACTATATACTAATATGTGATTGGAAAATTTATCTAGAATAATTCAACATATTCTTGATTTTCCTACAATAATCTCACTTATTGATTAACCATGAATAATTTCAACTTTAAGGGGTATTTTCCTAGAGTAAACTTAGGTAACCCGATTACTTGCTATGGTAAGTAATTCGCCAAAAAGTAAACTAAAAATTACTTTAAAATTAGAAAAAAATTCTAAATAATAAAAAAATCATAAAATTATTTTGAACTTTTTTAACATTTTTTTCGATATTTTATTTTAATTTATCTTTTTTTATAAAAAAATAAAACTTGCTGGTCACCGGGTTTACTCTAGAAAAATACCCTTCAAAGTTGAGATTATTCATGGTTAATAAATAGGTAAGATTATTGTAGAAAAATCACGAATATATTGGATTATTCTAGATAATTTTTCCTATGTTATATTCATAGTTACTAAAATCTCAAATTTGATCAACATAAATCATTTTTATACGTAAAAATCAGTTACAATTAACATAAATAAGTTGTAATGATCCGATCAATTTATAACTAAGCTAAAAAGATATTTTGATCGGTAAAAATAAGTTTTATCTATAAAAATCAATTATAAACAGTAGAATTTAGTTTCGCTAAGTAAATTCAATTAAATGAGTAAAAATTAGATTAACGAAACAGCTTTGTAATCCAACACAAAATGATGATTAGATGCATTTGCATTTCAGAGGAAAACGACCGTGTTCAATTTCAAGTGTCATATAGTCAACCACGATCTTAAAACTATTAGTACTTGTTTCTACCATTACACAATTTTTTTTATTTGTTTTTTAAAAGAAGGAAATACAACGGAGAGGTGTACCGTAATCTGTATAGGTCAACTACCATAAATCATAATGGAACAATAGTACTAATTATTTTAATTTTCTGAATTCAACGTAAATTTGCGGCCGCCACGCTGTACCGACTCCTCCTAACTAGACCTTCTAGATTCATTTCATCCATTGTTCTAGAAACTCTTGGTCATTCTTCATATTCTTCCTAATTACTACTTTTATCCGTTTCTATTTAATATTTTCGTAATTTACTGGAATTAAAAATAGTTAAATATTTCAATGATTGGCATATTATTTTTATTGATTAATTTTGTAATTAGTTGTTATTTTGTAATTTTGTAATGCCTTTTAAAGTTTCTTAAAACGTATTCAATAGCTAAATTGAGTTAATAATCAAAGCTAAATTGAGTTAATAATCAAAACATGTACGTTAATATTTTATAATTTAAAAACAAATTATCAGAATTTTAAAAACCAAAATATGTATTCCTTTCTCTGTTTTTCAATGTTTTTCTCATTTTTAATATTTTACTTTAAGGAGAGAGAAGTTAGTATTATTTTTGAGAGAGACATGAAAGATATAATGTATCTATGTGAGATCTGATTAAAATTATTTTAATTTATACTTATTATCATACATAATTAGATACCATTATCATCATTCTACCCAGTATATCCACTCAAAAATATAGATAGGGTATGAGGAGGAAAGGACGGCGACAACTCATACTCATGAAGAAGAGCGCGGCGACCACTCGAGAAAGATAAACGGAAAGAAAAAAAAGAACATTAGTAATATATTAAAGTAACAATGTATTAAAATAACACCATTTCACTAGTTTCGGTAAGTGCTAATTGCTAAGTAGATGTTCAAAATGGATAAATCAGGATATGAAAATTTAGATATTTAATTTTGCAAATAGTAAAATAATGATTCAGCTTCGTTATAGTTCGTATCTGAATAATTTGGGTCGGATTATTATAAAATTTTAAATAATTTAAAAGAAAAATTAACATTAATGATCCAAACTTTAAAAACAATTCACTACAAATAATCCCAACTTAATTAGATTATTTTTTAATTAATCAACCGTTGCTTTTAGTTTACAATTAGGATATTAATAGGGCATGTTGATACCGATTAAGTGCAAATGTTGAATTTATTATAAGATAAAATCTATCTATACATTATACTAAAGCAAAATACGGATGACATAAGCAAACTCAAAAAGTGATGAGTTGTCAACTTCTCAAGAGATTTTTTCCCTCCATTTATCAATAATGATGTCATTATTTGCTAATAAATTTTTTTTTTGAATAATCATATATGCTAATAAAAGTGTATGAGAAATATGTGAATTATCATTATATTAGCTTTCATTAAATTGTTTGGATGAGATGTGTGTAACTTTTCATTGTTCAATACACAATAATAATTTGATAGCTTTGATTTTAGAAACAAAAAAAATTTGTTCTTTGAAATAATAATTTGCTAACTTTCATTTTGGAAACAAAAAATAAAAATTTGTCACTTACAATCTTATATAATAAAATTTAAATAATATTAAAAATAACATTATTTAACATCATACATAACTTATAAAAAAGTATTTTTAAAGTCAAAACTAAATTAAATATTAGCTATTATATGCTATTAATAATTCATTGAAAAATAACCAATGATTTACAAATTATTTTCTTTGTATTTTTAAAATAATGTAAAACAATAAAATAAAAAAATCGTGCATCGCACGGGGATTATCTAGTATTATATTGATACAAAACTAAGGGTACAAGTTAACTGATTACAAAATAATCCCAAAATAAAGTTATTCATAGCGATTGGGTGAAAGATTAAATTATAAATATAATTTTTTCCTAATTTAAATTATAGTTCCAAATACTTCAAAAATGTATATGATCACGTTTCATAAAAGCCTAATATTGTAGCTCCGCCACATAAAAAAGAACCATCCAAATTGAGTTCGGAAAGCATGAGTAAAACACAAATTCTTGCTATAGACCGTCTATAGATAGACAAGTAAATATGGGTCAACCCATTTGTTAAATGAGTCCTGAATAGTGATGTCAGCCATTAGGCTGAGCTATTGAGAGAGCCGTTTATGCCATATACGGTCTCTCAGAAGACCTTCTATGAGTAAAATCAGCCTACTTAATTTGGATTATAATAAGTATTTTAGAACATTTTTTTTCTAGAGTGGAATGATTAAAGGTCCAAAAGTGTAGTGCAAAATTTTGAACGAACTTTTAATGATCAGACAATTTGAAGAATTGTGAGGCCGTCGAAAAAAAAAAGTTATAGCATTGCACAAAACCATAACATATTACTTTCCTCCGTTCCATAATACTTGCTACATTTCACTTTTTCACGCAATTCAATGCACAATTTTGATCATTAATATCTTAAACTATACTTATCTAAAAATTATAAAAATTTAATATTATGAAAGTATGCGATTAGACGATTCAAACAAGATCCCACTTGACTATATTTATACTTACACATTAGTCGCAATATGTAAAATAAGCTTGAACGATGAATAGTGCACAAAATCGAAATGTAGCGAGTATTTCGGAACGGAGGAAGTATATCATAAGAATATAATTTTTAAAAAGCTAATTCAACAAAAAAAATAAAAAGTAACTTCCGATTTAATAATTCATTAATTTGTATATAATTTTTATTTTCAGCTGTTTTACCTATTTTTTTGTTATAAAGGTCTCTATAATTTTCTTTCAACTTTACGCATGAATTTAGCTAATCTTTTAATCTCATCTACTTGTTTATTGAACTCTTCATAGATCATACTCTTCTTTCAAACCACTTTATTTCTTTGTGATGCAATCCAATGAAGAGAGTGAGGGTACTCCTATTTGAAAGAGAAGCAAAACAAATTGGATGAAGGGAGTATTTTATCGAAATATTCTTATTCATTCACGAATCAGTTTATACTTAATACTCCCTCTATTCCTAAATAATGTTCATATTTGTCATTTTGGATTTATTATTTCCTTAAAAAATCTTTCTGTTTATATTAAAAATTTCAGACTTAATTAACGTTGTTTAGTCTTTATTTTAATACTTTACTAGTATAGAAACTCGTGCAATGCACGAATTTGTTAGTGCGAAATATTATATACAAAAACAGTTTCAAATAATAATGTAAGTAGTAACTACTGTATTAAATTTACCAAATACATGATTTTTTAAATCAAAACATAATTACTGACGTTTATTTTAATTATTTACCTGATATATATAAAAAAATTCATTCAATTGAGCATATTAAATTCGAAGTTAACTAAATAGAATTACTATAGTATATCCTACAAATATTAGATCTTAAATTTGATAAATATTGTCATGTCTCTCTAAAGGATGACACTTGGAATTTTCCAAGACTTTTATAGTATTGTATGATTTTAATTATTTACCTGATATATAAAAAAAATTCATTCAATTGAGCATATTAAATTCGAAGTTAACTAAATAGAATTACTATAGTATATCCTACAAATATTAGATTTTAAATTTGATAAATATCGTCATGTCTCTCTAAAGGATGACACTTGGAATTTTTCAAGACTTTTATAGTATTGTATGATGATATGATGTCTCTCTAAAGGATGACACTTGGAATTTTCCAAGACTTTTATAGTATTGTATGATTATTGTTTATACTTTATTTAAAAATTTTCTAATAATTTTGGTTACTATATTTTGTCCATTAATTAACTTAATTTAAATATTTTAAATATCTCTATTAACTTTATTATTGTACACTAGCTTGAATCCCGTGCCAAGCACGGATAATCAAAAAATATTTAAATGATCTCTTAAATATAAATAAAATTATTTTAAATTATTCTGATATTTGGTAAAAATAATAAATATAGAGAAAATAATATTTGATGTGTGAGAAAAATTAGTCTTTGCATTACATTAATTCTTTCAAATTTTAAAACTCTAAAATTAAACTTTGGGCTTGAATTATTTTAAATGAACTTGTAGAATGATCAATAACATAAATTTTGAGTTGTCTAATTTTTTATTGCCATTTTTATAGAATGATATAAACCAATATATGTATATAACATAAATAAAGAATAAAAAAGATATAAAAAAGAATTTGATCATACTTTGTCCAATTTTTTATTGCCTTTTTTATAGAATGATATTTTGACCATACGTATATTGATTTCATATCGTCCAATTTTTTATTGCCATTTGAAATGTTAATTGATTTAAATAATAGGGCATTCAAGTTTAATTATTCTACTTACCTAATTTAACTAAATGAAAAATTTTGGAGGGAAAACAATGAATATGAAAGCGACACGTGTCATACTGAAGAATGCATTTAGTATATAGTATAGATAATAATACTTTTATTATTTAAAAAATTTACTTTTTCTTAATTCCTATGAATATTCTTTATAGAAGGAGAATAGTAATTTTTCTAAAATAAACAGTACAAAACATGTACCACTACCACTATTAATAAAAGTTTAAAAACTAAACACCCCATTTTTTGTGGAATCTATAAATTATATGGAAATATATGATCCACAATACAAAAGTAAAATTATAAAGTATTTTATATGAACCACAAAACTAACCTTAATTGTTAATTATATTACGACAAGAAATATGGACCAACTTTTTCTTTCTCAACATCGTTAAGTATTTAGTTATGTATCAAGGTCAAGCATTCAACAATTACTAGATGTTGATGCTTACTATTACTCCTCCACACCAAATTTGCCTCTCTTTTTCACAATTTGTGCCATTAAATTTGTTAAATATCTATTTTTTATACATTTAGTTTTAAATTTATAGTTACATATTTAATATACATTTGATCTCATCCATATATTTATTCTAGTTTCACAAAAATATTAGCGAAATTCCACGTGGTATCCCTGAGGTTTTGGGTTTTGCACGTGGTAACCAAAACTTTTAAAAGATCCATGTGGTAACTCTGAGATTTATGTCATTGTTCCACCGTGACCTTTTTGCATTTAAAAACGTTAGCAAATGTTAATTTTGAAGCTTTATGGCTGTTGTACACTTATTTATATGACTCACCATTTCAAAAGTCATCAATTCTAATATTTTTCCTCAAAATATAAACTCCAACTCTAACATCTTTCATCCAAATCATATTTATTCTCCCAAATCCATATATGGTAGAGTTTGGGTTTATATTATGGGGGAAAAGGTTGTAACTTATGACATTTGAAATGGTGAGTCACATAGATAGGTGTATAATAGTTTAAAAGCTTCGAAATTAATGTTTGCTAACGTTTTGCTAACGTTTTATGTGCAAAAGGGGTCACAGTTGAAAAATTTAGTAAACTCATGGTTACCATGTGGATTTTTTTTTAAATTTTGGTTACCACGTGGAAAATCCAATACCTCAAGGTTACGACGTGAAATTCCCCAAAATATTATGTTATGTACTTATTTTAATTTTCTCAAGCCATTAATACATTTTTTGATGATCAAAGGAAGTAATATTTTATAAATAGCTGTCGTTTGATATATAGCTATTATGAAAACAAATATAGTATATACTACTAGTACATCTTGTTATTAGGGGTGAAATCAAAATTCTAAACTAGGAAGGCAAATAGTCAACATATTAGCAAATTATTAATTTAGAATAAAACTAGTTAAACTATAAATTTGAAATCATGTAAAATAAAATACTTAAATGATAGCAAAAACTTATTTTTAACGTATGGAGTTGAAGTTTTCCTAATATTACCTTTTGAAAAAAATAAAGTATTTTTGACATTATATGTTTGCTCAGTAAATCAAAAAATAAACACTATTAAATTAAAACTAATAAAATACAAACACAAAAAATAATGAACAAAAAATTATGATACATAAAAAGCAATGACTTTATAATATTAATTTATTAGTTTATTTTTAAAAAGTTACAACAACTATTTGAAATGTATATTATTTTCAAATTTTTGTATGAGACAGTTCATTATAAGATGCGCTTTGTATATGTATTAAATAGCTCAATAATACAAATTAATAGCATCTAAACCTTTTATTTTAATGTTACCTTACTGAGAGACGATCTCTCTCGTAAATATTGCTTATTATTATTATTATTAATAGTAGGTGCAATATGGTGGAGTATGCACCAAAAAGTAAAACATTATCCTCCATTTGATCCCACAATTATTTGCAAGAAATGTGGCACAAGATCTTCCAACAACTATAATTTATTTAAGATAAAAAAAATTGTAATTAGCAAGAAAAAAAGTGAATTCAAAAATCCAAAAAGTAAGGCTGAAATTAGAAAGAGTGTATATAATTTACTCTAGAACAAACAAGAGTAGTGCAAAGTCACCAATAATAAATACTTAGTCTATAAGGAATTGGGAGTTGGGAATTGTACTTACACTCACTTTATTGTTTAGGCAATTGCTATGCTTAATATAGATTATAGCCATCATCCCTACATAATGAGCACATCCTATTTGGTGTATAATGGGGTGCTTGGCAATTGGTTGTTGGCTGTTGACGGTTGATTTTTTTAGTTGGCTTGTTTGATCAGCTGGAAATGTTGGTTGTTTTTGTTAGCTTTTAAACTAGCTTAAAAAGCTAGCTGCTTGTGGAGATGTTTGGTAAAGTTGAATATTGGCTGTTGGCTGTTTATTAGAGAAAAAGTGGGCCAACAAGCCAAAAGCCAATCCAAAAATCTAGCTGGAGCAGCTTTTTCATTTTGGTTTAAAAGCCAGCTTTTCAGCTTTCAGCTGCTTTAAAAGACATTTACCAAACACTTTTTTTGGCTGTTTGACCAACCAACAAGCGAAAAGCCAACCAAAAAGCTAAGCCAAAAGCCAATTGTCAAACATCCCCAGTATAATTAAGTAATGACACAATGGAATAAATATACACCTATAATTTTTTTTTGAGGATAAAATATACACTTATAATAATTGAATCAATATTTTTTATTATGAGAATTTTTAGAGAGGTGTTGCAATTATTAAGGTGTATAAGAAATATGACTCATGAGAATAATTTTTGATTAATAAATCATGTTAATACATATATTATAAATAAAATTGTTTCCGGTAAGTTTGAGTTAAATTTGTAATGTAAGGTATTAAAATAATTGGTATTGAAGTATTTTGAAATAGCTGAAAAGTATGATGTCCGATCAATAAGATATCCGAGTTATATATGCATTCTTCGTCATGTAATACGAACACACCTAGCCAGAGGAGCAATTATGTTCCGATTGACCCTTTTAATGCTCAACTCAGGTTAAGGAGGTTGGATAATGAAAGACGTAGTAAGTAAGAGAGAAGGTGGGGCTTGATTAGCAGGTCTAGATTAGGCTAGTGTAAAGTAGAGAAACGTAAAGAGATAAGCAATAATATTAATAATGATAACATGATTAGGGTGTCGAATCAATAAAGTGTTTTATAGGAAATAGTAAAATAGAAATTTTGGGATTTTTAATGTGATAAGGTGATAATTTTTAATTGCTTAGAAAATGGTGGACTTTTATGAGACTAACGACTTTATGACTTGAATGAACTTTTTTCTTTTGTGGACCTTTTTGTCAATATTAGTCTTTAACATGCTTTTGTCATGCGTAAATTTAGCCCATTTGGTTAACCCCACACATAAAGAATGATATTGTTGTGGAGGATGTTGGGGTTTTATGCAAAATTGTATTACCAGGTGAACTGATTTCTACATATATCCAAATGTTTATCAAATTAATGATTCAGTTGACTATTGCTGAATAATGATACACAATTTTTGGAGATATATCTTTTATTATAACAACTGAGCCTGAATTAAAATCTTAAATGATATCCAAGCAAACAACAAATTTAGATGACTGATTCTTGGTACGAGTCCATGCTAAGTGAAAGCCCTACGAATGGGATTATAGTTGTTCATAATACTAAATCCTAATGATATTAACAATGTTAAAAAATGGTCCACCTTATGTCTCAACCTTAATTATCTCACCTGAAGATATTTTTTTTGGTGGAACTTTACTTTCATTTTCACGGACTATTGTTACCTAATTTTCAAAACTATTAAAAAATAAGATTTTGTTTTTTAATATTTTCCACCAAACAAGCTAAAAGTCAAAAAGCCAATAAAAAATTACTTCTTCCGTTTCATAATACTTGCTATGACATTTTTCCATATAACATATCACACTCGGTGGTAAGTATTTGGACGGATGGAGTTGTGTCCAATGTGTGTGTTAAGTTCCCTTGTTCATGAAACAGTTGCTGCCGTAAAAACCAAGACCCAGTACCAAAAATAGGCAGGGGTGAAAGCGATGCACAAGATGCGGGGGCTGAAACGATTTGCAGACCAAGCTTCCATTGCTAGAACATCTATTCTATGCTATCGCAAACGATTTTCCAATGTCGATTCTTTCTCATTTTCTCCCTTTTCTCATCCTTCACAGTCTACATCTGTCCGATTTCTAGACTTCTATCAGGTCTCTTCTCTCAGATGAATTCTTATTCAATTTTCGATTTAAATTTACATTGTAATTTCAGTCATTTGTAAATAATTGATTTAAGTATATGGTTTCAGCTCGGGAGTAAAGATGCCATTGAGAAAGAACGTGCTCGACTGTATGTATCTGTTTTCCCCTTTTTAATGCTTTTGTTTCATACCCATTTCCAGATTTTGATGATCTTGCGTTTTGATTCTTTGTTTTTCTTAATTGAATTTAGGACAGTAAAGATGAGATGAGTAGAGGATATTTTGCTGATATGTCTGATCTTAAAAAACATGGCGGCAAGGTAAGTACTTCAATTGTTGATTTTGTTGTGTATTTTTCTAGGGTTTTTGATTTCCCCTTGTGTTTGATCAGCTCAAATATTCAAATTTCATATGTAGTAGAAATATATTTTTTGGTTGCTCCCAAAGTGCAATATGGGTTCTGTGTGATTTAAGTTTTTGGGGTTCTGTTATGAATCTGGGTAGATTGCTATGGCGAATAAGAATCTAATTCCTGCGGCTGTAGCGGCGAAGTTTCCTACTCTGGAAGTTAGTTACTCGGACGGTACACTTCTCAAGCTGCCTCTTGGGTCAGATGGCAATGTGGTTGATCCCAACAAGTTGAATGTTCCTGAGGCGACTTTGCTTTGTCTTTCGTTTCGTGCAAGCTCTCAGGTTTGCTTATCATCATATTTTTCTGTATGAATGCTTTTTGTGTAACTTGTCTTTGTGATGCTTTAGTTCAATGTGATTGAGACACCTTGGCTATGCAAGAACCACTTAATGAAAAATTATTGAAACTGTTAATTTAGTGTATATTAGCTATATATGATGAAGTTTTTGCTATTAAACAACTTGCTTGTTGTTTGAAGACTAGGTAGAAGGGTGTCAATGATGATTATATTGACTCATTAAGCAAAGAGTTTCAGATGTTTTAGAGATTAGCTGATTTGACTTTACATTGATGGTGTATTACTTGAAATTTAAATTGGTTGAGAACAAATGTTGAGTTCAATAGGTCAACTACTTTACATTGCCTTAATCGATCTTCCTAGTTTCATGAAATGAAAAAATTAAGACCTCACAATAGAGAATAACGATGTGAAATTTTATTTTAACCGCACGCGCGGTGTACGTGTAGCTACGGGTCGAACACGAGGAAGCGAGTTAATAGATTCGTTTAGTTTATGACCACAAGATACGGACAAACAATATAGTTGGTTTGAAAATCTAACACTACTATGAGCAATAATAAAATGATGCAAATAAAACTAGTAAATAAAGCAAAGACAATAGTTGAGATGAAGATAACGATAGTAAAGCAAATCTAGGATTTCAGGAATCGCCTAATTCTAACATGCAAAACAATGACTCTCATAATTGTATGAAATTGAATCTTTGACATAATTAAAAGTGATCTAATTAATCTCAAGCTTCCGCTCTATCGATCAATATCGTTTTATGACCTTACTAATATCAATCCTCAAACTTTCGTTTTGTTGGTTAAACTAGTATGAATTTAACTTAAATATACCCCAATCCTAAGTTAATCCTAATCTCAAACTTCCCTTTTATTGAAAAAGTTAACAAAAATATCTAAACTAAGGTTCATTAAGCATAGATACAATCATAGACCCTAATTTCACACAATTAATCAATCAAAAAGTCATTCCATGCTTTAAATTAGGGTTAATCCTTCAATTCTAGAAGAGAAATCTACTCACTAGGAATAATGATGAACATGAAATTGACAATAAATAAAAACCTAATTAAGATGCTAAACATAATGATAACAAGCAATTAAAGATAATTAAATAAGTAACTAAAAGACAAAATAAAGAAACTTACTAATTGGAACATGAACAAACTATGAATGCATCCAATTAAGTTGAAGTAACCATGGAAGAACATTAAAAACTGAATATCTTTTCTAAGAACCCAAAAAGCTAAGAGAAAATCTGAAAATTAAGACTTAAGGGAGAGATAAAACTAAAAAGTAACTACCATTATCTATACTAAGGTCTAATTTTGGGTAAAATTCCCAAAAGTAACTGAAACTCTAATATAATAAAACATTAAAATGGCATGGATAACCGCCGGTATTGCTGATCCAGGAACTAAAAACTAAAAAGTAATGAGTCGTTGCCATTAGATGCGGCTCGTTGCTGCTTTAAAAGAACAAACTATCTTATCCTGTGAGTTGCAGCGACTCTCGTCACCCATAGGTTAAGTAAAAGCGGCGAGTCGCCACTATCTTCTGATCTTCAATGTTGTACACCGACGAGTCGTCGCCTCTTGGTCAGAAAGCGACAACTCGCTGCTTTCTTCTGACTTGTGAGGCTCGCCGTTTTATTGGCGGCGAGTCTTGTCCCTTTGAGTTCTCCTTTACTTGGAATGTTTTTGTGACTCTTTATTGTTCTTCAACTTATAAGACACCATTTTTCTTCTTCCCACAGTGGCCTGCAATAGTATAAGCCACAAATCTTGTGCAAACATGCTTAATAATCATCAAAATTAAGCCATTTACTCACAAATAATCGAATCATCATAAACTAGAGTAAATAAGCTAAAAACGATCCTAAACTACCACTAATCTTCAAGAAAGAAATATAAAAATAAGCACAATAAGTGAAAATAATTGCACTTATCAAATAAGAAGGCAGAAAAAGCAAGAAAAACAAAGCACAACAATGGAGGAACAATACAAACCAAAACCAAACAAGCAAGAAAACAAGATTTAATGGTACTTGGATACCTCTCCTCAAACAGGATTATTATTAACTATTCAACAATACATTAAAGACATGTCACTCACAAACAAAAAACTCACTCTCTTGAGCTCAAATTTCACTCCTTTAATGGATTTTTGAACTTTAATACATGAAAGAATATAAGAACTGATGTTAGTGATGTAGCTTCGAGTGCGACAAAAACTCCACAAAGAACTATCTCTTTATTTCCACAAAATGTCTAATCTCTTATTTATTACATCCAAGAGTATTTATACTAACAAGCTCTATAACTAACTAATTAGTAAAATATCTAAAATACCCTTTTAACTAATATATCACATTTTTCATAAACACAACTATCATAAGAACTTTTTGTGAAGTCATGTGTGATCATTACACCATCAATGACCTTATACACTCCACTTTGTATCAAGATTGCTTTCATTTTGACTTGCTACAAACCAAATTTTACACTTTTATCGAACTTCTCAATGTCTAATTTCTTTGTAGACATGTTTCACCAATTTTGCACTCTCAAATACAACGAAAACAATTTGGCTTTGATACCAATTGTAATGATCCTAGATTAGAGCCTAAAGTATGAAATATGATACTTTATCACTAATATCACCAAGAACAAAGTTATGAAGTTCTTTGATGAGACAAATTACTCTATCAATGAAAGTAACCATGCATATAGGAAGTATAATGGAATAAAGAATAAAGACAAAGATTTACGAGGTTTACCCAACTTGGGCTACATTCTCGGTGGTGTGTAGTTTCCTTGATTAGTAGTCAATCGTGGCTAAAGTCTCTAACAAAATTATGAACTTTGTTGTCTAGTGCAAAATACACTTACAGTCATAGCTCGACGCAAAAATCTTTACAATATGATCGCAGTACGGTGATGTGGGTGATTTTTTGTTGTATACTCATAGATTGGTACCTGATAAGGATCCATCTATCTGGACGGTCAGTACTCTGGCAGTTAATTTGTTTCATCATTAATGATTTGGCTGGAAGATTTGCAATAAACTTTTCTTGTTCTCTATCTTGGAGTTTTAACATTTGTAGAGTTGACGTTCGAGTTTGCTATGTAATTTGTTTTACTTGAGGCTGTCTAAGTAAGTAGCTGTGTTCTGACTTTTTGATGCTCTTTTACAGGCTATGAATGAATCTTGGAGCAAACCGTTCCTTAATGCTTTCAGTGATTCCAAAAATATCCATCTCTATGAGGTATTTATGTTTAAAATATAACTATATATATGCAGAGTGGTCTCCCCTTCTATGCATGGTTGTGTTATCATTTATCAATTTGAGTTGTGTGGTCGAGTCTTGAGTAGCTGTTGCTAATATGTGTCTCAAATTTTGAATATAATGCTACTTTCTGAGGGATTTACAAAACATGAATATATTTCATGTCCATCCATTGTGAAGTCGGTTACATTTCTTTAGCACATACTACATCTTTGTTTCTTCCTCAAGTATTTGTGTTATTTTACACAGCGAGTGGTATGATGGGATTGAATGCATATTGGATTTTTAGTTTTAGGGCTTCTTTCATCGACCTAGTATAATCAACATTTATCTTTTTGGGTACTTTGTTAACTCCATCAATGTGTAAGCTTTTGGAATTTGGAGTGATCAAGATTTGTTCCTTATTTGAGTGCGAATTTTATAGTGTTTGGCTATCATGCAATCTCAAGTACTGATCTAGGTTATTTAAACAATGAAAGTCTTTTCTGGGAAAGAGCGCAGCTGAGAGAAAACAAACTGTCAGCTTGTTTGCCTTGCTGTTTCGGAAATTTGGTCTTATACTCTTATGGTTTCTGTTTGTACATGGAGAGTAGTGAGCAATAAAAGAGTTTTAGAAGCCATGCCCTATAATCCACAATATCTTGGATCTATGGATTTGTATTGTAGGTATGCCAAAGTGGGACGAGCTTTTGTGTAATTCGGTCATTTAGCTTTCTTGACTTCACATTTACTTTAGAAAATTTACTTTCTACACTACAAAATAGCTTGCTTGCATGTAGTTACCCTTGAACATACGGGGTCTGGTTTTGTTTGGCTATTAAAGCTGATTGACTAGACATGGTTATGAGGAAAGCCTTGACTCATGATTTGATTTTTAAAGGCTCAACTGCTCAAGTAGATATTGAGGACTGACTGTTTAAAACCTATTATATCTTATATCTTCAAATTTGAGCTGGCTTGTCATCAACTGAAATTCTGAGTCTTAAACAACTTTTTGAAGTAAATTAGTCAAAACCTAGTATGACATTGCCCAAGTTTACTTCTCGACACATATAATGTATTTCTTGGGGTTACGCTTCTTTGTTATTGCGCACCAAAGTATTTGTCTGGGCACCTTGTAGTATGTTTTTTTTTCAAGTCAATAAAAACCATATGCAAGTCTCTTTTTTTAGCCCTATTGTACTCCATCATTTGTCTCATAAGATGAATTGCTTCTATTGTAGATCTCCCTAGAATAAATCCAAATTGGTTCTTTGATATGCTGGTACATCTCTAACTTCATACATATCTCTATCACTCTTTCCCATAACTTTATAGTATGCCTATATGAGTTATATTCTTCGATACTTGGAGCAATCTTGGACATCTCCCTTATTCTTGTTAATGGGCAGTGGAGTACTTCTCTAGTCATTGGGCATCTCGTTGCCCTCCAAGTCTTGTTGAATAGATCAGTTAGCCAAGTTATTCCAATCGTCCTTAGGCATCTATCACGTCAATAAGTATACCATCTGGTCCAACCGCTTTATTTAGCTTCATTTTCTTTAAATCCCCCTCCGTCTTTAATTTTTGCATTCGCATAAATTCTCTATTTTCATCTAAGGAGTGATTGTTGTGTCCCTTGCAAAATTTTCTTATTTTCCATTAAATAGCTCATCAAAGTACTCACCTCCATCGATCCTTAATGTTCTTGTCCTAAACTAGAATGTTCTTTTCCTTGATCTTTAATGCACTTCATTACACCTATGTCACCAGTTTTTGCTTGCCTCCTCTTTGTCGTCCTATAAATGTATTTTTCTCCTTTAGAATTTAGTTTATCAAACCCCTTTTTAGAAGCCTTTGGTTTCGCCTCACAAACTGCTACTTTATCTTGGCTTTTACTTGGCCAAATTTTCGTCTTTCTGCATTTTCCTAATGCAAGATAGCATATTTTCTTTCCTTGATAACTTCATTGACCTATTCATTCCACCCCGTTGTATTTTTCTTGACCACGATAATACCCTCGATTTTCCTAAAATCACCTTAGCTATTCGAGTGATGCAAGTTTCAACTTTGTCCAAGAATCTGACCTCGACATCCGAAGTAATTTCCTAATGCCATAGCCTCCAATCCATGATGCATTCGTAGCCACTACAACATACCCCTACATGCTCATTCAAATCACCTCCAATATAAAGCTTCTCATTCATTGGTATATTTTGCACTATGTCATTGAGATCCTACACAAGAATATGTGGATATCTTCGTACACAAGAATTACAAACTCCGCCATTCTTCATAACAAAATAACAAAATGTTCCTTGTGATTTTCTTGGTTCTTCTTAAGGCTCCTTAAAGGTCTCGTGTAATATGCAAATTAACAAGGTGCATGAATATAGAAAATACTGAAGTTGGTTAGTGACATAATTCTTGTTAAAATCAATTTGCAAAGTTGTATACAAAAATCCCTCATTGAAACTTATGCACCTTTTCATTCAAAGTATTATTATGATGTATTTTCTTTCCTTTGTTTACAATGAACTTTAAAATGCAAGTCGGTATCCATTCAGGTATCTTTAGTTGACTCATGGTTTCTGTCACTAAGTCCTGTGAAGCGGATCTTGCTTCGTATGATGAAGAAATCAAATCCATCAGAGAATTCAGGTGCTTTGCAAAGGCAGTTTGTCTATTCATTTGGTGATCACTATTACTTCAGAAAGGAACTTCAGATATTGAACCTTTTGACCGGGTACGAGAATCTTTGTCTTCTCTTAGTACACGCATCCGAATATCCTTTTCGTCGATACATTTGTCTCAAAAACTGTATTTTTAACAGGTACGTGTTCTTGCTGGACAAATTTGGTAGAATAAGATGGCAAGGTTTTGGAGCAGCAACGGAAGAGGAGTTATCCTCACTACTTTCATGCACATCCAATTTACTAGAGGAGAAATAAGCTCCCAAAGTAGTTGATCTTGCATCCCGCAAAGTTTGTGTAATATTATGTTTACTGTTGAGTCGTTATAGGCCTATGGTCGTAACGCGAGGAATTTTCAAAATTCTAGTACCCTTTATTGGTTTATGATTAATTCCAAGAGGAGTTTTGATAGTGCAATCCACCCATTTTTGATGATAAATAGGTGATGATTATTACAGTTGATGCTACTTGTATCCCAAGATAGCTGGACTAAACAGTTTTTATATCATATTCCTAGTTTATATGAAACAAACCTTGGCGTTTTGGACCGTTTGATTATAGGTTTATGCAGTCGAGCTCAGCTATGTTTAGCTTTGCTTCTTCATTGCACTTTTTTAGATTTGTGTATCGAGTTGAGTCTTGGTTGCTCAAATCGTGTTCCTATGGTTATATTCTAAGCGCTTACTCGTTTGTCTTGAAGCTGAGCGCTCTCTGTGTACGAGGCAAGGATCAGGTACGAGGCTAGAATCAGAGAAAAATTTAGTCTCAAATCATTGGTTAGCCTTGGCTTATGATGGTCTTGAATGTCGTTTGAAGATGGTTGAGTCCTTGGTCGGCTGGCCCTTGTTGAATCAAAAATTGGTTCCTCGTCATAGTAGCAAACACCTCTAAATTCCAATATCAAAATTTGGTGATGATTCAAATGTTGATTAATGATTATGTTACTGCCTTATTGAATTTTTGTCAGTTTTAGGAGATCACTCACTGATTTTGTTTGCTTATAAAGAAGTTGCCTTATCATCATCATAATACCTAGTATATCACGCGTATAGAAAACGGGTCCGGGGGAGGGAAGAACGACGGCAACTCATACCCACAGAGTCTGTGCAGTCAGATTTCCTCAACTCGGGAAAAGTCTTCAAAAAGAGAGAAACCTGCAACTTACAAATAGAATAAATATGAATACGTACAAATATGAAATAACTAAAAATAAAGATAACAGTCTTCAAAGAGGGAAGAAGTTGCCTTATGTTGTTGCCTTGTGCAATTGTATATGCATATGAAGCTATGAAATTATTTCAAAAAAAAGCTACGAAATTGAAAAGCTTTAAAAGTTACTTTTTTGGAATGTACATCATTAAATTACTAGTGAATTTGCATAATTTGTAAGATCATAGGTTGTTTTTTATGGATTATCGTAATTTTTAAGAAATTTTTTCCCTTTCTTTCAACCTTTTTTCAAAATTGTATAATAATTTTCCATTAACTCTAATAATTTATATTCTCTTTTCATTTATGTTTGTTTAAAAGTAGACAAACAAATAAGAACATATAATAACATAAATCAAAGCCCAATTTTAAAAGTAAAAATGAGAAAAGTAAAATTTGGTTGATAATACAAAGGGAGAAGGCGAATATAGACGCGAATATAGACTAGGGTTTACAATGTGCTTTTAGAAGTTTTAGCTGTAACTCTCTTGAAAGATATTTGTGGGCAATGGGCAGGTTATTAGATTGATTTTGTGTTAGATATTTTAGATCAATTTAAAATTTAATTTTTTTTCATGTTGATTTTTGTATAATTATTAATTCATTTTTCATGAATTCTCCTATGTAATCGTAAATTTTATGCGGCTTAACTACAAAAGCCTAGTCCACTTATGAATTTGGTTCAAGACTTTATAAATGTTTGGTATAACTACTTTAGAAATTAAAAAAAAAACCTTCTCATCATACATTATTTTAATTTTGATGTATAGTATAGAAAATTAGAGTGAATATGAGAGTGTCATTTGTAATTATTTTATTGGCCAGCATTATAAGAGTATTTATGGGGGGAGTATTAATTAGATGATTTACAATTCAGTGAATTTTTATCTTTTTCCCAAAAAAAAAGTTTGATTCATATAAATGGCAAGAATAATTGGATAGAGATTTTTAAATACGGTTTGCTTCATATTAATGGCAAGCATTGCATGAATTTCAATACAAATTTTATTTTAATAAATGCGGGAATAAAAGGCATAAATATAAATGGCAAGAAATCCAATCATACACTATATTAATTTTGTTGTATATTAAAGAAAATTAGATTGAATAACAGGGTGCCATGTGTAATTTTTTTTACTGGCCAACATTATCAGAATATTTATGGCAGGCATATTAATTGCATGATTTGCAATTCAGTCAATTTTAATCATTTACGGAAATAAAATGTTGCATTCATATTAATGACAGGAATTTCAATTCAGCCAAGTTTATTCTTTACAAATATAAAAATTTGGATTTATATAACTGGCATAAATATTAATGACAGGAATATTATTTGCAGGATTTTCAACTCAGTCAATTTTATTCTTTTACAATAACAAAATGTTGGATTCATAATAATGGCAGGAGTAATAATTGCAGGAATTTCAATTCATACAATATTATTCTTTTACGAAAATAAAAAATTATGATTTATACTAATGGCAGGAATATTAATTGAAGGAATTTCAATTCAGTCAATTTTATAAGTTGACAAAAATAGAAATGATTTTTCAATACAATGGCATGAACTACAATATAAATACACCATTTGACCAACTTAATATTTGCTCATATCATTTCTTTTTTCTCAAGCTTTAGTGTTGGTTAATAATATTTTCAATTATAACCGTGAGCTTAAATTACATTCAGGAAATACAGAGTGATAGGGGGACATGGAAAATTAATGCAAAGGTCATACATATGAGGGAGTATAAAGAGAGAGATGTGACCACATCTATTCACTTAATCTTGGTGGATGACAAGGGAACATCTATAATGGTTTCAATGGGAAAATTTACAATGTTAACTCATTCTAAATGCTGTGTTTTAGGAAAATTATTTTTTTTTCCAAAATTTAGAGTTAGCCCTGCAGCGGGTGAGTATAGATCAACCAAACATGAATGGAAGATGTTATTCTATAAAACATCAATAATCGAAGATGTTTTGGCCAAAATTTCATTAAGATATAAACGTATTTAAAAATCCGTGCATTGCACGAGTTTCTATCCTAGTATGCATAAAAGCTCTATTCTAAGTATTAAAATATCAATTTCAAAACGTATATACATTGCTTTATAGATGTTTAGTATAATTATTCCAAATATCCACATTATTTGATTTATATTGTAGAATTTCTTATGTAAAGCTTTGAGTTCTAATAATTTTTTTTTCAATCAAACGAATTACTTTATCTATAAAGCAGAAAATGTTAACAAACTTTTATAAATGGTAAATATGATTAATTTAAAACTTAAAAAGCCTTAAGGTTTCCAATTTCAAAATATACATTGCTTTATAGATAAAGTAACTCAAGAACTTTAAAGCCCTCCTCCAACGCTAAAAGTTCTATTTCAAGTATTAAAATCCCGAATTCAAAATCTAAAGAAAGAGTGATGAAACTGCAAAAATAAAAAGTGATGAAAATTATAACATAAAAGTAGAAAACAACTAGAAATTAGAAACTTACATCACAATGCATACAATTATACGGTGGAGTAGGTGACAACGGAAAATTACAGATAAGAGGATGTTAAATCGATAATGGAAGAAGGAAGAAGAATCAGTTGTAGAGGAGACAATGGTAATACACAAATTCTTGTGAGAGACGGTCTCTTTGAGAGACCATCTTTAATTGGTTTGGCCCATTAGAGAAAATGTAGAGTAATGTAGGCAATAAGCTTTAATGGATTGGGCTTGAGAGACGTCTCTCAGAAAGACGGTTTCTCAGGAAACTAGCTGATGGTAATATATTGGAGCAATGTGTCGTGATTGGGTTAGATAATGCAATTAGGCTGATGCAAATACAAGCCCAAAAAAAAGGCCCCGTATATGTGGGGGATGCATGCAAGTTTTTGTGTTCATTTATAATACACAAACAACTAGTTTTCTGAGAGACCGTCTTTCAGAAAGACGTTTTTCAAGTCCAGCCTATTAAAGCTTAATATCTACTTTTACTCTACCTTTACCTTTATGGGCCAATTCAATTATAGATGGTCTCTCATAAAGATCGTCTCTCACAAGAACTTGTGACAAACAACAAGTTCTTACTTGAGACCGTCTATACAATAGACGTCTCAAGTTTTGGGTTGATCCAATTTATATATTTTAAAAAAATTAATAGGTGATTTTGTAAGTTAAAAGGAAGATATGGGTTGGATTTTTGAAACGCGTCTAGTCAAATTGAGTTCAATCACATCGATCACCATATTACTCCCAAGTTGTTTTAAGAGCTTATCTTGATAAATTGTCAGCATTTTCAAATTTTAACTCTATTGGTTTTTTTAATCCAACTACTCTAGCAAACTAGTATTATTTCTTGTTGGAATTAGTTGATATATTTGTATATACATTTTATTCTTTATGTATAAAAAAACACAATTAACTTTTCACTTTTTTGATTATGTAATCTATAATCAAAATAATAGAGGGAATAACGTGAAAATAAAAAATATAGCAATTTTTTTCAATCAGATGAAGTATTTGATTAAGTAAAAGTACTATAATAGTGGATTGTGTTTTTTTCTTATTATGCATTCTCAACAATTGATACAGGAAAGTGGGTAAAAAATACAAAGGTTTGTTCGACAATTTAAGTTGTTTAATAATTTTAGCTTATTTAGGTATAAATATCAAACTATTAAATGTTAATATTTTGTAAATTAATTGATTGAGACAATTTAAAATTAAAAATCAGTTAATTAACAACAAATTGTTCACACCTAAGTCTTCAAAATTAGCTAATCACATATGTTAGTTTTCTTTGTTATTTTCTAACACAAATTCTTACTTGAGACCGTCTTTTGTAAAGACGGCTCTCAAAATCCCAATCAAATTCTAAATATATGATATTACACCTCTAAATATAGACTTGGGTTGGACTTTTGGGAGTTGTCTTTACAAAAGACGATCTCTCAAGTGAGCACCTGATTTTCTAATTTCTTTGCGCCACTACTAATTAAATTTATTTTTTTTTGCACCACTTGTTAAACAATTTTTTTAAAAAATTTCTTTGTACAACTTGTTAAACTTTTTTTTTTCTTTTTCTTTTTGAAATGCAACTTGTTATAACTTATGTTAGTTATAAATTTCTTTGAACCACTTGTTAAACCTTATACTAATTTTCTATATATACCACTTGTTAACTTAATTTATTCACACTCGTACACAACTTCTTAAACTTTAATTTCTTTTTTGAAATCTGTTAAAGATATTATAAGGTTTAACAACAAAGTCAACAATTACATAAAGATATTATAAACTATAATAACTTTTTAAACTTAATTTAATCACACATTATTGCGTTAAAGCAAAAAATATATTATAAAAATCTTTTTTCTGGCATGGTATTTGTTTTTGTTGGTTCTTTTCACAACAATTACATAAAAAAGCTTAATCATAGTAGTACTATTTTAAATTTAAAGAATGTATTATTATTGGGAAAGTGAACCTGATTACCCGATATCCCGCTCGAAAGCAAAGTTTGGATGAGAGAGGTTGACGAATAATTTATACCCGTACTCCCTTCACAAAAAAAACTAGAGAAAAGGGGTCGATATTATCCTAAACAGAAGAGGCCCTGTAATTTAGCCTCAAGTAGAGATCAAATATATGGGTAGGAAAAATTATTGCTCTATTATATTACTAGTATAGAAATTCGTGCATGCACGATATTATTAGTGTAAAAGTATATATAAACATAAATTTTAAATAGAGATGCAATCATATATTATTAACATAATTTATAATATTTCTTATAAAACCGATAAGAATTATAGAATATGTAGTGCTTTAAATGAAATAATCTCTTATTTGTTAAGGTAAATCTGAGTAATTTTCCAACAACGTTATCATAAGAATTCTTTGTCATTATCAAAATAATTTTTATTATCATGTACTCCCTCCGTTCTTTTTTGTTCTTCCCATTTACTTTTTGCACAATTTTCAAAGCAACTCTCGAGCCTAAATATCTCTAAATACTCATTATAAAAAATATATGATAAAAAAGTATACATTAAGACGAATCTAAGGAGATTTCATATGGATATATTTTATCATCTATAAATGTCTTAAAAATCTTAATCAAATTTCTCTCTCCAAAATGAAATATTTTAAACGAGAAGAACAAAAAAGAACGGAGATAGTATCTTTTATTTCTTGATGAAATATTTTAGAAATTAAAATTTTAATGAAGAAACTTTATTAATTAGCAAATTTTCAACATAAAAAAATAAATATATATTCTAAGAAGCTTTAATTGGAAATCATATGTAACTTTTAAGAATATAATATTCCAAGAAAATCTAAATTAAAATAAATATCTACTTGTGATATATTACTCATATATTAATGAATAATTAGATGTTAACTTAGTTAAGAATTATTCCATATGACAATTCACTATGAGAATGCCATGTAGAATTTTACATTCTTTGTATTAGATGGTATGATCTTTTATTTCTTGATGAAATATTTTAGAAATTAAAATTTTTAATGAAGAAACTTTATTAATTAGCAAATTTTCAACATTAAAAAATAAATATATATTCTAAGAAGCTTTTATTGGAAATCTTATGTAGCTTTTAAGAATATAATATTCCAAGAAAATTTAAATTAAAATAAATATCTACTTGTTATATATTACTCATATATTAAGGTATAAGTAGATGTTAACTTAAGTAATAATTATTTCATATGGCAATTCACTATGAGAATGCCATGTGAAATTTTACCTTTTTTTTATTAGATTGTATGATTGCTTGAACCTTGAACTTTCCACCTTAAAGAAACACACTTTTTTGAAAAAGTGTTTTAATTAATTAAAATCAAGTGTCACAATTGCATTGTAGCAAGGCTCGCCTTGAGATTTGAAAGGTTCGGGATTAATTATCAATTATGAATCTTTAATTACTAAATGTATTATTATAGGTCAATAACTATTAAATATTAAAACATCGTTCTTTTAGTTTTTTAGATGGATCCGGGGCAGAAACCCTCCTATAAGACCGATAACATTGTAGAAGACCTTAATATCCATTAGTAACCCTAAATAAGACGTCAATAGATGCTCTTGCTACATATCTCAAACTTGTTCCTTTGTACTTCCTCTGGTTTTTAATAGTTGATATATTTCTGTTTTTCACGCTATCCAATGCATGATTTTAATCTTTAATATCTCTAACTTCATACGATAAAAAATTCTGAAAAGTTAATATTAAGAAAATATACATTAAGACGAATCAAACAAAATCCCACTTGACTATGTTTTACATTATATATAGAGAAATATATATCAAATAAAATCAATTGGTGAACAGTAGTTGCTACAGGAACTGTAGCAACTAATAAAATCCGGAGGAAGTATATTGTAGAAGACCTTCATTTTGATTTTCAAAAAATTTTGTAGTCAGAAAAATTTCCGACTATTTCTTTGTGTAGTAGGAAATTCAATTGAAAATTTACGATGATTTAGTATAGTCAAAATATTTTGTTATGGTGAAATTAAAATTTTCAGTTAAACATTTTATTTTTTTTCGGAAATTATTGGAGCTAGTATCATTTTTATGTAAAAAAATTTCAGTTGAACTTCAAAAGCTATTGTTTTTTTTTTTTGAAGATTCAAAAGCTATGTATCATTTTTACGTAGGAATCTTGGTTTGATTATGCAAAATATTAATTATAATTTATTGGAAAGTTTACTCAAAATAATCCCAACTATCACCCGTTGACAAAAAACAATCCTAACTATCAATTATTTTTTAATAATCCCAACTATTCTCATAATTTGTTGAAAACATACCCACCCTATTGTTACCGGCTGGAACAAGTAAGCTTTTCACTCTTTTTTTTTTTACTTAAATGTTCAAAATTAACCTTTCCCCTTCATTTATTAATCAAAAGAGAAAGAAAAAAGTGGAAAAGTTACCTGAAAGGAAGGTGGGTATGTTTTCAATAAATAATGAGATTAGTTGGGATTATTAAAAAATAATTGATGATTGGGATTATTTTGGGCCAACGGATAATAGTTGAGATTATTTTGAGCAAGTTTTCCTTATTTTTTTTAAATAATTCATCTATATTGCTTATTTTTTCTAAATTTGGCTATAAATTAATATAAAAAAGTATCAATTAAATTGATTTATGTTAGAACATATAACATAGCTTAAAACCTTAACCATCAGCTTAACCTTTTGAAGAAATTATTTCTTCGTAATTTTAACAATTTAAGATATATCCACACATAAATATCCCACTTATTCTATAATAATAATATAATGATTCCTGACATTGCAAGTGGGTTAATTTTTGTATTAATAATAACTAAGTGCATTGATCGAGACAATAATGCTAGAAAAATACATAAAGCCCTCTACATATCCTCTCTTACACTAATTGCCTTGGTTTGTACTTTGTAGTTTTTCATTTACACTATACTTATTATATTTGATTTTTTATGTTACCTAATATGTTATTTTAATCATTTATATAATGAATTATGCACATCAAAAAATTATAAAAAATTAATATGGTAAAAGTAAGCGATTAGACGATTCAAACAAGATCCCACTTGATTATATTTTTTCTTACATATTAGCTGCAATATATAAAATAAGTTTGAACGTTGAATAGTTTCAATAAGAGTAACCTAGCAAGTATTTCAGAACGAAGGAAGTATATAAATAATTGTAAGATCAACGTTATCATATACTTCATATAATAGTCAAGATTCGGGCGATTTCAAGTCAAATATTTCATGTCGATTTAAAATCGAGTCTTATGTCTACATTGATTAAATTTTTATATATAATTTTAAATTCGTTATCTGGTTTAACCCAACCTTAAAATAAATTTAAAATTACATAAAAATTTAATTAATATGAACACAAAACTCAATTTTAAACCGACACGAAATATTTGACCTGAAACCGACCTCTATAATGACTATTATATGAAGTATTTGTATGTTAATTTGCAGATTCGATTACAAAATCGGGTAAATATCAAATCTTCGGTCTATTTAAATTGAACCCCTCTGGTTAGGAATATTATTAATTAGTCCATAAGAACACAAATTAGTTCCTACCACCCAAAAAAACACCAACCATGTTGAACTTGCACACTACTACTCCTATGTTCCTCATTATTCTCATATTATCAACAAATGTTGTAGCGTCATTTCATCGTCCATCTTCGCCTGTATTTCCGGGCCGGAAAATGGCGAAGATGGACGAGCTTTCTGATTGGAAAGCGGCGAAAATATCGGATTTTATAAAAGTTTATAAGCAAACACTTGATCACTTCAACTATAGGCCAGCAAGTTATAAGAAATTTGCACAAAGATATTTCATTTATGATAAAGTATGGGGAGGTGCTAAAACTAACTCACCCATTTTTGTAAATATGGGTTCTGAAATGGATTTGGAAACGGAAATTCAAGCTACTGGTCTTCTTTTGGAAAATGCCCCTCATTTTAATGCACTACTCCTTTTCATTGAGGTAACATGCTTTTCTCTATGGGTATTATTGTTTAAGGGTTCACTTTCTCGAGCCGGGTAATCTTTTGGCCGCGCTCTCCTTTATGGATATGAGTTGCCGCTGTCCTTCTCTCTACAGACCCTTTTCATAATTTTTCTATGAGCGGGATACACTGAATAGGATGATGATGATGATTGTTTAAGGGTTCGGTTGTGGTTTCAGCTTCATATATTCGGTCCTTTTCGTTGCAAATATTTTTTTTTTTTTTTGGATTTTTCTAAGGATTTTTCTCGTGTTGAAGGACTTTTTGACCGCATCCTTCTTTATGGGTATGAATTGTCGCTTTCCTTCCTTCTCTAGACCCTAATCATGATTTACTATGAGCGGGATACATTGGATAATACTTTTCTTTAATCTACTACTTTCACCGATTTTTATTAGTATTTCACTTGTGATAGTCATGAAGTGTAGAACTTATTGGAAATTGGCAGCATATTATTGGGAACATACGAATTGCACACACTTAGGGGTGGGCAAGTGGGGCTGTCGCCCAGGGCCTCATGTCAACGAAGTAAAATTAATAAATGTAGAAGGGTCTATATAGGTGATAAGTTGCAAAGGGAAAGGGCCTCAATGTGTTATTTCGCCCAGGGCCCCAAAATATCTAGGGCCGGCCCTGCACACTTCATAAACCAATGAGAAATTATCTCAAATCATATGACAATAGAAAAATATGCGCACTATCTTTTACTTATTGATGTGGGACAAATCATCCCTACATTCTAAAATGAACCCACGAGCTTGAGCTTTAATATAGTTTTTGGTTGAGTTGATTCATTAACGTGATATGAGAAACCTATTTTTATTTAATATTACAATATCATTTTTATTATTTTCACTATTTTATTTATGTATACACTTTAAAGTTGTTTCTTAATGCCATACTATAAATAAGGCAATATTAATTTTTCTAAAAACGGTGTAGAATTTCATTTATCTCTTTTAATGATTATTGTTTATCATTATAAACAATGAAAATGTTATAACACGTACTCTACCATTATTTAACTAACACATGGTGTTTGTATTAGATTCCGTTATAGATCCACCACTGTATTATTTTATTTTATAGATATCCGCCACTATATTATTTTATTTATAGATTTTGAATATGTAAATTAAAATAATTAATGAATTAATTAATTTGGGTGTAGCATCGATATTATGGATTATCAAATCCAATGGGCACATTGAAAGAGACATTGAAGAAAAAAAATACAGAAATGCGAGGATATTTCAATTCAGCGCAAGCATTGGCTGATTATGCTGAGATTATTTTACACATAAAGGCTCAATATTCTGCACACCATTGTCCTGTTATTGTCTTTGGAGCGTCTTATGGTGGATGTAAGTTTAAATTATCATTTATTTTATTACTATATATTTATATTTGTATTAATTAATATATACTAATTTGATTTATTATTATTCCTTATGTTTTTATATGTTTTTTCTCAAATAGAACTTACAAATATTAGTGTCAAACTTAGACTATAATTTATTAGGGAAAATTACTTTAAAAACTTTCAATTATTCGTGGTTTATATATAAAACTCCCGACTATTGATTATTATTCAAAACTTCTAACTATAGGCCCATTTTAAATATAAAACACCGATACATTTTATAACCTGTTTTAATCGGTTACCTTTTGTTGAAATTGGAGGGTATGTGAAGGGTCGTGCAAGGTCAAAGGAAGTGAAGTGATTAATAAATAAAATTGGGTCCCACTACTTCTCAACGAAAACCAATTTATCCGGTTATAAGTCATCTTGGACTTTAAATATAAAATGGGCTTAAAGTTGGGAGTTTTAAATAATAATCAATTGTTGGGAGTTTTATATTTAAATTGCGAATAGTTGAGAGTTTTTAATGTGATTTTCCCAATTTATTATAGATCTATATGAAAAAACCTATTCTTGTGTGATTTTGATAGATTCGTCTTTATATACATTTTCTAAATATCAACTTTTTAAAATTTTTAAAAACACATCACCATGAGAAGAACAACTAAAAACAAAGGGAGTATTTGCAATTTAATTAATAATTAATAATTAATAATTAATTCCTTTAAAAAAAATTAATAATTAATAATGTAAATGCAGTGTTGGCAGCTTGGATGAGGTTAAAATATCCTCATGTTGCTGCTGGAGCTTTAGCGTCTTCAGCGCCTATTCTTTACCATATTAAACCTCGCGACACTTACGTCCGGATTGTTACTAAAGATTTCCGGGTAATTTTACTTACCAATATTAATAGCAAAAATCTCCACAATAAAATATTATTATACTCCCTCCTATTTATAACACACGTATTTCATTTACTTTATAAACTTTATCCAATGCACTTAATTAATTTTTAATATCTTTAATTGTGCATAATTTAAAATTATGAAAAGTTGATATGAATAATCCTTGCATTAGACGAATCAAAAAAAATCTCACATGACTATGTTTTGACTTATAGATTAATAATAATATATAAATTAAGAGTAAGAGACGAATAATGTCTAAAAAGTAAATGGACTACTTATGATGGATAGGAGGGAGTATTGTTTATTACTTTTGAAATTTATAAAGACTTTTTCTATTCAGGGTCTCTCTTGGGAGACGTCTTTTGTAAAGACGACTCTCAAAAATCCAACCCAAATTTATGTTTAGAGTTGTAACAATATATATTTAAAATTGGATTGGGCTTTAGAGAGGCGTCTTTACAAAAGACGGTCTCAAGTAAAAATTTGTGTTTTCTATTTTTTTCTCTTTCACCCAAAAATAAATGAGACATCATAATAGTTCTCTTCACATATATATGGCAGGATACAAGTGAGAATTGTTACAAAATCATCAAACAATCTTGGGGTGTAATGGATAGAATTGCTTCTCGCCCTGGAGGCTATTCAGTGCTTGCCAAGAAATTGAAAAGTTGCAGGTGATTAAATAATACTTAAAATTTAACATCACTGAAATATTTTTGTTTGGTGCCATAGAGTTATGGAAAAAATGAAACTCATTAAGAGTTGTATATAAGCAACACTCATTACTCATAGGTTTTGTGGGCCCGAGCCCACGGGTGCTTGTGCATATGTCCACACAAATGGACCTATAGGGTGATCATACATGTAACGAATTATCACCGCCTAACATGTTACAAATTATACAACTTAACTCGAACAGCAGTAAAACACTTTTGCCGTATATATTTATTACCCACGTATGAGTTATTATATAGGAAAAAAAGAAACGGTATACTCGTGTTTTCTTTGATTTGCTTCAAAGAAAAAGTGAGTAAATTTTTAAAAAGTGATAATAATAAATGATAAGAGAAAATAAATTTTATGGATGAAATTTAAAGTGAGTTAAAATGTATGAATGAGATCAAAAGAAAAAATAGTGGGTCATTATCCAAAAATAGAAATGATGCAAATTATGTAGAACAGACCAAAATGAAAAATGATGCAAATTCAATGGGACGGAGAGTACAAATTCGTATATAATCTTGAGAAGTCACTCCTTCGTTTTAGCGGTGAATCTCTTTTGAGCTTATAAGTGAATTACCTCTTCTCCTCCTTGTTACTGTGTAACAGTGTGGCGAAGAGTATAAAAGATTTGAAGCAGGAAATAGAGGGTATGATATCAAGTGCAGCTCAATACGATTCACCTCCATATTACCCAGTAAATCAGATATGTAAAGCCATTGATAATTCTCCAAAAACAAGTCATGTTCTTGAAAAACTAGCAGCTGGTCTTCTCGCCATTGCCAATTCTCCATGCGTTGATATTACTACCATTTCTGATCCTCAATCCGATGCGTTTAGTGAATGGCAGGTATGTTATATATGTACCATCCCTAAAAGTTTAGCAGCCTGTTTGTTGGTAATAAAAGGTGGTATTGGTAATGAAAATGACCTGTAAATTTCGAGCAGAGGGACTCTTTGACCGCACTCTTCTCTATGGGTATGAATTGCCGTCGCTCTTTTCTCCCCAGACCCTGATTATAATTTTCTATGAGCGGGATGCACTGAGTACGATGAATGAATAACGAAAATGACTTGTAAATTTCCATGAAATATAAAACTTCGATTATAAGAGTTTTTTTTCATAATTTTCCATTCGGTCTAATACCACTTTTTTTAAATGGTAATATATTGGAATGAAATTTGAAAAGACAAATAAAATAACTAAAAGAGATCAACAACCATAATCATAAAAATTATCAAGATATTATTTCTTACAATTTCCATGAAATATAATACTTTGATTATAAAAAAGTTTTTTTTTTCATAAATTTTCCATGAAAAGTAAAACTTTGATTATAAACAAGTTTTTTTTCATAAATTTCCATGAAAAATAAAACTTTGATAATTAAAAAGTTTTTTTAATAATTTTTCATGTCTAATATCACTTTTTAAAATTATAATATATTAGAATGAAATGTGGAAAGAGAATGAAGTGATTGAAATAGAACACGCATAAATATTATTCAGATACTTTCCTACAAAAGTTGCTAACTTTTTAGGAACATTACTCCCATTTGACCAACTAACAAACTAACCTTTTTGTTGCAAATTTTTTTATCTGATCGATTCGTATTACTTGCACTCTTATTTTTTTTAAAGTGAAAGATACCTCTATGCCCTTTAGGATAGTAACAAAAATTAGATTTTTTTAAAAGGAAAACGTGAATATTTGAAAATAAATTAAGAGATAATAAAATAGATGAAATTAAAAGATAATTAAAAATGTATATATTAGATTAAAGAAAAGTGATCATAAGCAATTGTTAAAAATAAAAATGTTGCAAAATGAGGAAAAACAACCCAAAGTTAAAAATAATGTTAAATAAGAGGGATGAAATGAGTAATATATTAATCTTACTATTTTATACTCCTTTCGTCCCTATGAATTTGCAGCATTTTCTATTTTCGTCCGTCCCACTTAAATTGCAGCATTTTTATTTTTGGACTATAACCCACCACTTTCTTTTAATCTCATCCATACATTTTAACTCTCTTTTAATTTCATCCACACAATTCATTCTCTCTTTTCATTTATTACCACTTTCTTAATTCTCACCATTTTTCTCTTTGCTACTATCTCATAGGGACGGAGGGAGTATATGATACCACTAATATCTTTTAATGCTGTCTAAACAAGGCAATATTGACATTTAATTTACTACACTAACCAACAATTGACTTAACAACTAGTAAATCTGTCAATATTATCAGTTGTAAAATTTGAAATTTTTTATACCTCTAATTTTTTGTTGACTTTTTTAGTCGGCTGTTTTTAAGCCTTGTTTTTTTCGTATGCACAGAGTGGGACGAGAAAACCCTTCATAGGAAGTAGACCTCGTTTCTACACTGATGAAAATAAGAAAAACTGAGTTTACCTTGCCTTGATGTATTATATTTTTTTCTGGTGAATGAAAAAATATTTATTTGTCAATAAAAAAATTTATCTGAGATGTATAATGAGCCGTGTTCTTGTGAAGAGCTGTAGCGAGTTGACATCGTCAGGGATTGCAAGCATAAGAAACGATTCAATATTTGATTATGAAGGATTCAATGTGAAGAAGTATAGCCATGAATGTACAGCAAAATTTGGTGTTCCTACTCGTCCAGATTGGATAATTCAGTACTATGGTGAACATGTAAGTACCTTTATCCTTAGGATCCCTATAATTTTAAGTTCATATATTTGTATATAACTAGTTAATGGAACAACAAAGTTATCATTCATTTTGTAGAAAATGAATGACTTCGGAATCAACTCAACTAAAAAGTTAAGTTAATGATTGAAATCTAAAGATATGTAAATATACTCTAACACACCTCTTTACAAGAGAGCTATTTAAAATCTGTAAACTCTTATCACACTGGTTTCTGATACCATTCAAGGAACCAATTGAACTAAAAGTTTAAGCTTGATGTGATCAGATCACATGCCGGTTGTTTTCCAACAATCCTCCTTACATGTGAACCCGTTTTTTAATTCGACGGGAATGCTATTCTTTTTGTACCCGCAAGTTGTTTTTTTGGAATAGTGATTTTTTTGTTCTCAATTGATACATAGGCTCTGATACCATGTTAAGGAATCACCGCAATCATCAGCTTAAGCTTTTGGTTGAGTTGGTTTTTGACATGGTATCAGGTCCAACATTACAAAAAGTCACGAGTTCGAATTTCAACAAATTGCAGGGTATATGCTGCACCTACACTTTTGGCCCATAGAGCTCACATAAATGTGTTAGAGTGTATAATATATCCTGAGACTTAACCATCAACTTAAACTTTTGATTGAATTAGTTACTTTTAATTTTCTATTTTCATAATTTCTTCTCAACAAATTGCAGGACTATGAATTTGTATTGAGAAGATTTGGAAGCAACATTATTTTCTCCAATGGATTAAGGGATCCTTTGAGTTATACAGGGTATACCCTCACTTCTTTTGCTTTTCTTTCTTGGTAATTTGTACTTTTACTCTTTGAAGTGGCTGAAAGACTGTCTCTCAAAACAAGTTCGTTTTAGTAGTAACTTGATAAAATAATATTTAAATAAAATATAATTTGACCCTAACTCAAAATTGACTCAATATGATATTAACTTAATAATATTAGAAGTGGTCATGGGTTATGATGGGTCTGAGAGGTTCTGAGCATGTTCAACACGTTTAATTGCGCAGGACCTTAATATTAAATCATGTAGTATATGTTAAGCGTTTAAAATTACAAAATTATTAAAAAATATCATAATTTTTAAAAATGCACAGAGCCTTTAATAAATTTTTAAATTTTTACTCCGTCTCGGGTTGGGTCGAGTCAGGTGAGATTTTATTTGACGTAAATCTAGACATTTTACTAGTGATCGTCTTGACTTGAGTGCTTTGCTTTCCATAATTACAGAATATTGAAGAACATTTCAGATACTATAGTGGCTGTTTATGCGTCCAAAGGTATATCTCTTTTAATACTCCCTTCAATCCCTCTTAATTTAAACTTGAAAATGATTTTTTATGGATATATAATAACATGAGTTTATATTTATCCATATGATTTTTCATCCTATTAACATTTTGTGCTCTAAAAATTATGATCAAAGTTTGAAAAGAGATAATAACGACAAATTATAACTCAGGCATATAAAGATTGCGGCAATAAAAATCTGCTGTTAAATAAATTATGTATTTAGTTCCGAGTTGGGCATTATTGAACTCAAGTGGGCAGGAGCGTACCTAAACCTGTGCTAGTATGGGCGTATATAAACCCGAGCTGGCCGTATGTTAAATTGATGTTCAGTGTTTGAACTCACGACTTTCTATGCACTTTGACAAAAGGCATTTTCAGCTAGTTACACCATGCCAATTATAAGTCATATGATATTAGCCTAAACAATAATTTTTTCTGAATTCGCCCTTGCAGGTGGGCATGCGGTGGACGTGGGAGCATCCGACAAGAGTGATCCAGCATGGCTTACAGCAATGCGAAACAAAGAAATGTCAATTATTAAAGGATGGTTAATCACTTATAATGCTGATTTAAAAGCCTACCTCAAGGGAAGATAGTTCATATCTTTATTCGACCCATGAGACCATGTCCTATTTTGGTATGTCGATTCATTATATTTGTAGTAGCGAAACTTGAATAATGTTCTCCAATGATAAATTATTTATATATAAATAGTCAGTTTATTTTATGTTGTGTGAATATTTTTGGACGCTAGCCTACACCTACCTTACTATTTGGAGGTTTAATTTGATTGCGCATAGAACTCCTGCTCTATCCCTTGAGGGAATAGAGGTGTGATATGTTCGCTACCTCTCTTCCTCGGATCCTGACTTTGTTATTTTGTTGTTTTTGGGTATGAAAATGTTGCATTGACAAGAGTTGACATAGGTTACCATGTCAATGAATAGGCAAATGTAACATACACGGCTAAGAATGTATTTTTTGGATCTGAATCTGGATCTGAACCCGACTTTGTCTCTCCGAACTTATATTAACACTAATTTTTGCTTCCAATCGCCTCATTCACATTTGTTCGACAATTTTAACCTGTGTTTTCCAAGCAACTAGTCCATTTACAACTTAAAACTAATTGTCAAGTAGTTTTATTTTTTGTCAATTGAGTAAATCTGTTCAAAATTGACTCGATTACCAAAACCAAATAAGAACTGATCCGACTAGAAAGTAACCTGCATATAATAAATCAAATCAGATTGTCAAAATATTTGCATATACTCAAGAACCTAAACTAATCCGACCCGAGATATTATACCCAAAATTCGTTCGAACACCAGAATGAACACCTCTGAAGTTAGCATAAATAAACGGGATGCTGTATTCACTAATTCTTCTAACAGTAGATTCTTAATCTCTCAAAGATCTTTTAGTGGACATCAAGATTCTTATAATTAATTTAATTGTCAAGTAGATTCTTAATCCTTTTTTGTCTATCCTTTTTTTTACCTAAATACCCCCACTTTTCCAATTCCCAATACCCAACTACCACCTTTATAATTAATTTAATCAATTAAAATACCTAATTACCACCTTTTTAATGGACCCCACTCAACCCTTAAAATCCGTGAAATCTCAAATGGGACATCTAAACTGATTCGGAGGGAGTATTACCTCATGCGCTTAGTCATCGTGCCCTCATCCCAGCCCCTTCCCTAGCCCTCCCTCATTGTGGCAACCACCAGCCCTTACCCACGCTCCTCCCCGGCCCTCTCCCCTTCCCGCCACCAATCACATGCCCACTACCATAAACAAAACTTCAATCGTTCTTTAGTCAACCAGCACCTATGTTATATGTGCAATGAAGGCCGACTTCGTTGGTCATATTGAATTGCATTTGCCTATATGGCTATATCATTTATTCAATTTTGCAAAATTGCATTCCGACTTGGTTTTTATGCTTTTTGTCGTTTGTAAATTATCAAGAAAAAAAGACAAAATGTTTTGATGTTATATTATCTCGCGTACTAAACTTGAGAACAAGTTTGGCTACCACAATGTGAGGGGGAGTGTTGGAAAAATAACCCACATGTAATCCCACATTAAAGAATTAGAGAGAGATTGACTAACATATAACCTTGATGGACTACTACTCCTATGACCAATTGGTTATAGGATGTAACCTCATCGGGTCTGTGTATAGTCAATTCCCCTCTTATGCGGATCTTGTTGTGTACAAACCCAATGGCAACTTTAGCAGTTCTTACATCAGGGAGATAAGTTACGAAATTCTATGTTCTTTAAATCACACTCTCATAGTGACAACCAAAAAATGAGCAGGTGTTCAGACAATATGAAATCACCATTTCTGATGGTTTTTCACTTTCTGAGTGTACAGCTAGTAGCGAAGTCTGTTTATGGAGGTCATAATTTCAGTCAACAATGAAGGTGGGTCAGAGACTTGAAGGTTTAGTTACCACCTTTGGATAATTTTGAATAATTTTTACTAAAAAATATGGATTAGATTCTGTCGATCATTGAAAATAACTTCATTAAAGAGACACCATTTAGGCACGCTTAGATTATGTTTAGAGTTTACTTACCAAAAAACCAGGTGGTGAGTGAGACTCCATTTAGATTTTGATATTCCAACGGAGTAGATGAAGAAGAGACTCTAAAATGGCAAATAAACAAATAAATAAATAAATAAATAATGGCGAAAAAACAAAAATAAATTGAAATTAAACAAAGCTTACTTAACGAAATAAATAATGATGAAGGGGGAGACGTTTGAGAGGACCGAAGGAATAAGGAAGGAGAACTCAAAGTAGAGAGGTGTCTGGGACTCGAACTTTTGAGAGGCATGGGGATGAACTAATATAACAACTAAATATTATTAATTATGTTTCCAAATCAAGTATGATTGAATACAGTCAAAAACAATAAGCCAAGTTCACAGCTTGTTTGTTATACCTGTTATCATCCAGACTCCAGAAAGTAGATAATGAAGACATGGAGGCCACATTGTCTGTTGTCTCGCTTTAAAAATAAGCAGGTGGGCCGGAGTTGCCTGCAGGTATTTTTGTGTCATTACCTGCCTCAGGCGGAATTTGCCGTGTCTGGCGGACAACACTCCCATGATCAGCTCTAGCTCTAAAAATGGTTTCAACCGCAAAACTTGCTCAGTGTGGGTTAACTCAAAGGAAAGAATCTGGATTTCATAGCTAATCAAAAAGTCATTAACCAACACGTTGAAACTCAATGAGTGGCTCAAGCAATAATGCATAATCCGGATGATCCCATTCGACTACCTCCTCCCACCACTGTTTTTGAACTACCATTCTTTTAAGTGAAACCGCAGCACATGCTGGATGTCCATTGTTTAGGAGTGGAAAGAAGAGAGGAAGCTTCTTCAGCAGTGGACATTCGATTATTGTTATAACCTCGATGTTAGTACAGCCCAATAACCCCTTTGAACATATGCTCACCAAATTTGGGAGAAAAATCAACAATAGTTCCCTCAATTTGGGGAGATAAATTGTAGTAATATTTTGTTCACCTGCTACTACTCCCTCCTTCACGCAAAACATGCACCATTAGATTAGTATATACTATTTACATGCATATTATCTTAATCTATGTTTAATTCTTAATTTGTTAAAACAAGTCAGGTGGGATCTGATTTGATTCGTTTCAATACAAACTACAAAGATTATTAATAATAATCTTTTTATGATTTTTAATTTATGCATAAATAAACATATTAAGGATTGAATTAGTGCATCATGCAATTTAAAAAAGAAATAGGGCATAATTTTTTTGGAAGGAGGGAATACCTCGAAATCTTCACCTCTGGTATCCTCTTGGAAGTCAGATTGTGTCAAGATCTCCTCCAGCTCTGTGCATACTTGTACTTCTAGAACCTCCAAGTTTTGCAACTGATTTAGAAGCCATGGTGTAAAAAGTGTCTTAATCTTGGAGCAATATTCCATGCTTAACTTCTTAAGATTGTAAAGGGCACCACTAGGCGGAATTCCAGGTTTTGTTAATCCTTTAAAATAGGATAACTCTGAAAGGTTCAGCTCCCAAAGGCTTCTGGGCTCAGTCAAAGAAGATGCATACGGCCAGATATACTCTAGGTGCTTACAGTAGCCAATCCAGACCTTCATCAAACTTGTCAAACCATGGATCGACTGAACGGCGTCTGATAGACATCTGATGCTCAGATCAGCTTCAATTAATTGTAGAAATTGAATGTTATCTGGGAGCACGAGGGGCTCAGTTTTACTTGATTGGTTATTGCCATAATTGTATACAACCACACTTCTATTGAAAGTTTTTGCAATTAAGCTAAAAAAGGGCGTTGAATGTACTGGTGATATGTAAAAAATATAGCATTTTAACTGCTGAAAGTGTGGTGACTTGACATAACTATTAAAATCACTCCCGTTCGGGATCCAACATTCAAGTCTCTTTAAAAACTGGAGCTCCATCAAAAGCTTACTCTCTATCTCTTTGATTCCATACCCAACTACTAAATGCTCAATGTGGGAAAACCGAGTTATGAGACTGCGAAATGGTACACAGAGCTTTGCGAGGTGACTGCATGATAACTCGAGCACCCTCAAATTGGGTAACATGTCGATTCCTTCAGGTAGAACCTCAAGTGAATTATTGAGACTAAGATTTAACTCTCTTAATTTCACGAGCTTCTTTAAAGAGGGCACATAGATTAATTCAGAACAGTCGAACACTATCAAAGTTGAGAGATTCTCCAACTCAGAAATACTGTTGGGAAGCTTCTCTATTGGAGCTCGAGTTATAATGAGAAAATGTAGGCACTTCATATGCAAAAAGAACATATCAGGGATAAACTTCAAAGGGTTATCACTTAGCAACAAAGTTGTTAGAGAAGGGCACATCGGTGAGACATTGGACTCAATTTCAGAAATCTTATTTTGCATCAACGAAACTTTTGTCAGGTGTTCTGTCCATTCTCTATCATCTGGTATTCTAGTTAGCCCTAATCCAGATCTTACCATAAAATGATGAGTTTCCCTACCTATTTTAATGGCCATGTCTCTAATCAAGTCATGCATCTTCAGATAAGTTCCTTTAGAATTAGCCAATTCCAACAAGCTTGCATTGACTAGTCTATTCAAAATGGTGTATCCCTTGTCCAGTTGTTTCTCCTGCGAGTCTATCTCTTCTAATAGACCATCTGCGAGCCAGAAATCAACTAGTTCTGAGTCAGTAAATCTGAAGTCCTCAGGGTAAAGTGCACAATTGAGGAAACACTTTTGGAGCAAAGAATCATTCAAACGCGCATAACTTAATTCCAGAATTGGGTAAACATCATTTTCCATGTCATAATGACGCCTCATAAAATTACTTAGTTCTTCCAAAGTACTTCTCCACTCATGAATATCAGTCACTCCCATCATACTTCTAGCTATAGTTATGATCCCAAGAGGCAAACCAGCACACTTTTTGGCAACCAACTTTGCCACATCTCTAACTTCAAGAGAAAGATCATCAGAATCACCACACTTTTCCAAAAATAACTCCCAGCTTTCATCCTCAGTAAGAGGTTCGATTTTAACCCGATGTTTGCACTCCATTCTTCTACAAATATCCAATGAGCGAGTAGTAATTATCAACCTGCATTCATCTTTTCCAACAGGAATTCCAACCTTCTCTACATCGAAGTTCTTCCACATATCATCAAGGAAAAGCACTACTTTCTTCCTCTTCTTCAATGCAGCATATAAGTTTGCAGCTCTTTTAGTATCATCATCATCTTGAAGCAAAATGTGTTCAACTTTTGCTGCTTTTGCAATTTTATTCTGTAGAGTAGCTATAGTATTTTCTTGGGATACAGTCACCCAATAAATATGCATAGAAGTTTCAGCACCTTCAAGAAGCTTATTATGAATATGTTTTGCTAGTGTTGTTTTACCAACACCTCCTAGACCGTAAACTCCAATTCTACACAAATCTTCATTTACCAACCATGACAAGATCATCTTCATATTTTCTTCAAATACCTTACCTTTCAAATTTGTTGTCACTAGTGGCACACTTGAGCATGCATGATCATCTAACGTAAGTCCACCAGGAAATTTTCCTTGCACCATTAGATCTTCCATCTCTCGTATAAGGCTCAAAATTTCTCTCTTCAACTTTTTAGTTGAAGAAAATAAACCCCTTTCAACATCTTGCTCGAAATATTTCACTTCGGTGAGCAACTCCTCCACATTCTTTAACCAATTTCCTACTACCCTCTTGCGTTTCTTGCCAGGTTGCATTTCGAAAGCCTCAAGCTGGATGTTTAGATCATCCACTAGTGCACACAAACCTTGTTTTTTACTTCTCAAAAGCTGTAACTCATCATCGATGGTGGTATCACCAATCATCCAATTTCGAATCATCATTGCCATGGCAATAGCCTATCATAAGTAATTCACAACAGTGAATGAGATATAACATGACCCTAACATAGAATTATCATCACAATTCACAAATTATGCTTCAGTTTGGACTACCTATTACTATAACAAGCTAATAAAGTATAATATAAATTACAAAAGGGATTCATATGTGACAATAGTTTTACCCATTCAGTATAGTAGTGGTTAGAAAACATTGCGATAAACATTACAGTCTATGTTATTTGACTTTGATTCTCAAAACTGCATCATATACTTGGACCCATCTTCCTAAGCATTTCACCTTTGGCCAAAATCATGGAATACTAAATTTCACAATGAAAGACCAATTTGGTCACATAAGCTAACAAAGAGAAAGTTGAGGCCGAGCAAAACTTTAAATTGACACAAAAATTTGTAGTGACCAAGCAGGACATGATTATCAAGTTCCCTACACTTCATAGGACTTTCCACTCTCTAAGAAGTTCAACTGCCAATGTCTCTGGAATGTATGTCAACCAAACACAAGGTCACTTAGATATTTCACAGAAAGTGTAACTTCTATGAGAAATAGAGTGCAACCAGACGAATTAAGGCAGATATGACATATATGTATTTGTGACAATGATTTATGGAGAATTGTTGATTAAAATCCACAAAAGTAAAACACAATTTGAAGAGAAGAGCCCTTCAATAATGCGTAACCATCAATGTTGATCATGACTCATGAACAACATGGTGAAGCATCTCTAAATCATGATGTCAATCAATTCATGATGTCAATCAATTATTACTTATATTTGCCAATATCATAAAATTTGTAACATTTCATGTTTAAACACAATCTAATGCGCTAATCTATGGAGGAGTTTAGTATTTGGAGTACTGGATCCGGAAAAGTGGTAATTGCCCTAACCGAAAATCTTGAATTCTTAATCAAATTATAATATTTTATAAAACGTTTATGGTCATGCCGACAAAGTTCACTCAATTGACTATATATTTCAAGAATATCCGGATAGCATAGGGGTCGGGGAGAGCAATAACAGGAACAAGAACAGAGAATAGATTAAATGTAGTAAGATGCTTTACCTTAAGAATGGAATTGAAGAACTGATGATGTGATTAACAGTAAAATCAACAGGTTGAGAGTGAAGGTTGCCACTTATCGATTGAAATGGCATTAATCAAAACTCGTTAAGCTTTCTTCTCGCCATTGTTGTTGACTTTTGATTCGAGAAAAATAATTCAATTTAAATACAAGTAAAAAAGTCTGACTTCAAAACAATTATATACTGAGTCCAAGTCGGATTAGATTTCATAAAAAAATCCAATAATTTTGACTACATTTTACTACTATTCGGTATCTGATTCCGATTTCATATGAATTATTATATAGTATATTTTATATAGACAAATTTGTTTTTTTTTTTTTTTGGATTTATATAAACGATATAAACATGTCTATATTGATTGTTATTTCTGCGATTCATTATTAGTGGTAGAGTTATTAGAACTATTATAAAAGAATTTCCCGAGATTCCAACAATATTAAAAATTTGATGAGCTTATTCTAAAGACATCATTATTGTAAGTTAGCTTTACTTATAAAGTAGAATTTGAGTGAATTATTGCTGTCAAATTATATTTATTTGTTATATAGAATTTGGACAAATTATAGTCAATTTAAAAAATATTATTGTTGCGAGATTATGTATTGTTAAACAAATTTGAATCTCAAAAAAAATTATAATTCAACTTTGTTGGACTTTTATTTCTAAAACAGAGGTGATTGTGAAAAAGTCTGACTTTTATTTTAGAGCAAAGTCCAAATAAATGCATAATTCAATCCAAGTCCAAGCCATTGTTATCCCACAGCAAGAGTAGAATTACACAACTTATCTCTCGATAAATCAAGACAAATCATCCAAGTCGAATTGGGTTTCATACTCGTGTAAAAAAACTAGAGTTATTCATTCGGATCATTGTATTGATTTCGGTCAAGTGTTTCGGGTTGGTTTAAAATCGGGTTTTGTGTTCATATTGTTTTTTACTTAATTGTAAATCATTTTTAAAAGAAAAAATTATAAGAAACTACCTAATCTATATACATTTTTTTAAAAAACTACCTTATATAAAAAATTTCTAAAAAACTACCTTATATAATACAATTTTTTGCAAAACACTACCTTTTACTGATTTTCGCCAATTGACTGTTAACATTAATGTTGACCTGCACAAAATTGTACTTATACTTCCTCTGTTCTGATTTACTTGCTACCATTGCATGGGCACAAATATTAAGAAGTTACTGTGCAATGATGAGTAATAAGTGTAAAGTTGTTTTTTTGGAAATTTTTAATGTTAATTGTTGAAAAATGAAAAAAAAAAGAGTAATTAGATATAGGGTAGGATAAAAATAGGAGTAGGTTTAAGTTTAAATGATTGATTTTTTACTAAAAAAGGAAATATAGCAAGTAATATGAAATTTCCCAAAATGGAAAATGTAGCAAGTATTATGGAACGGATGAAGTATAAGGTAGTGTTTTGCAAAGAATTGTATTATATAAGGTAGTATTTTGCAAAAAGTTGTATTACATAAGGTAGTTTTTTGTGTAAGTCAACGTTAATGTTAACAGACAATTGACGAAAATCAATAAAAGGTAGTGTTTTGCAAAGAATTGTATTATATAAGGTAGTTTTTTGCAAAATTTTTTATAAAAGGTAGTTTTTAAAAGAATGTGTACAGATAAGGTAGAAACTTATAATTTTTCCTTTTTAAAATTGAGTCAAATCAAGTTCAATTACAAAGTCAGGTAAACTTCAAATCATCAGGTCAATTTTGAACACCTCTAAGAAAACCCAATAATAATACTGCATATACAAAGTTCTTGGCATATTTCAATTATAAGCATAAATAGTTAATTACACAATATCATTATAAGCATAAATAGTTTTTGGCTTTCGAATATCTCTTTGAAGACCCTTTAGAGCTGGGGGACTCTCTGACCGCACTTTCCTATATGAGTATGAGTTGTCGTCTATCTTTCCTCCCCAGACCCTGACCATAGTTTGTCTATGAGCAGGATACACTTGATGATGACAATATCATTATATATTATAGACTCAAGTATTGAAGAAGTTTGTTATCTGTTTTATCTTGGTCACAACTCACAAGATCTAGCATGTGGATACATAGGCAAATGTTGCGCAGACAGCTGCACTTAAGTATGCGCAAGAACTGGATCTGCCTCTCCAAACTGCATTTCTAGCACTGATTCTTGCTTCTAATCACCAACTTCCATTCACATTATTCGACAGCATTCACCTGTGTTTTTATAAGAAACGCGCCCAGACCCTTAAATGTCCATTCTTAAGCAAACATATCAGCATATTTTAGCATAAATAGCGATATTATATTCAATAATACTCCATATAGTAGAATATTAATAGCTTTAAACATCTTTTATTCGAATTGAAGTTTCTCGATCACTTCAATCTGTCTATAGATTGGTTGTTGACAGATTGGCAAAACACATTGCCTTAACTTATAAAGGAACTCATTCTACAGGTCAGCTGACCAAATAGCAAGAACAAAGAAAAAGCTGAAACCAATTCCAGTACAATGAAGGTCTTCTCATTTTGGGTCCTTTCGGTCTTGTGCTTAATTCTCTTATCAGGTATTTTTCAATTTTGAAAAACTAGAGAGCATATAATGCCATCCAATTTATACGACGAATTTTCCCTCTTGGAAAATATAAAATTATGTTCTAATTTTCTTGTTCGGTTTTTTTGGACTTATTATGTAGAAACCAGAGGAGGTATGAGCCAAGGTGTTCAATGTGGATTCATAGGCCAATGCAGCAAGGAAGCGTGCGAGAAAATATGTGAAAGGTCATCGGCCAGATGTGTGTCTGACACTAATTGCTGTTGTCTTGGTTCTCAGACTGCTCCTACCAAGTGGTTTGATCCTGATATGTTTCCTCAGCAACAGATACATCAAAGAACTTAGCTTTCAAAATCCCATTTTATTTCTCTTCCTTCGAAAAACAATGTGCTTGTGATTTTACATTAAATTTACTTGATATCAAAACCTCGTTATTTCCCATTTTCTATCGAACTTAAAATTGAGATTTGTAGATCTTCAACAAGTATCTACTACTTGAAAGTTACAAAAGGTACAAAACTAGCTCAATTCTAGTAATTGAGAACAACCTCTGTTCCATTTAACTTTCAATCTCTTTTCGTTGGCTGAATTGTATGTAATATCAGTTTGCATACATAATTCACAATATCAAAATTCAGAAATTAAGAACAGACTACAGTTTGGTAACTAACCACAATTGAGGCCAATGTGCAAAATATTCTGAGTTTCTGCAGTAAATGAGCATCTCAGTTGTATCAGATTTCATATTGACGTGAGTTTGTTTGACGAAAAAGGTGGGTTTCTAAATCAGGTGCATCATTTCTATCGATTGTACCTAAAACGGAAAACAGGTGAGGCATAGTTCTTAGCAATTAATGACCAAAAGCAACTAAACAACAATTGATCCATTCATACTTTAGACAGCTAATTCTTCCTTATCACAATGCGAATCAATCTCACAAGTCACAAGCAAAATAAAACGCAAATTAAAAAAAAAAACAAAAAAAACTATATGCGCGTCACACCCTTAACATCATGTCCTGGATAACAATCCATGCTTACTCTCTCGTCTAGCCTCTGTACTCTTACATCTCATTGACCTATATATATCATCGTAAAGGGACTATAATTTTTTGCAACCACGTTTACCCACCTTCATTTTCGTTAATTGACATCTTTTAACCCCAAATGAATCATCGAAAAAGCAACAATATTCCTTAGATGTTAATTTTTATGGAAAAACATCATTAATGTAGATTTCAGCGGCATCAAGAGAATATGGATGGGAGGACTGAAGGTTTTAGCAGAACAAATATTTAAGAAATATGGAGTAAAAGCTTGTAGAATGTACAGAAACATTCTTGATCCACGAGTGAAAGGCTGAAAGCACCTCAAATAATGGACAGAGAAATAATTGCAACTATTTGTATACACTAAATATAAATGGAATATGAATATAGTAAGAAAAAATCAAATAGCTATAAGGAACTTATAAAGAACATCAGCAAAACAAAACATTTTATGAACCTTAAAAACTAGTGTTGGCCATTCAAGGTACGGAATACGCATAATGGCATATGAACTGCATCGAACTAAACTTCTTAGACAACCTTCTCAGTATTACTATTAACATTATTGATAGCTAGAAAAGCTGTTAATATGCTAATACCCACCATCTCCAAATTAAGAGGCAAAGAACATGAAATGTGAGATTTAATGTTTCCGTAACTACCATGTCAAGTACTAGTTACAGCTAATAGCCTCTAAAAGAAATAAAGAAATAAAAAACATTCCAAGCAATCTTATGCTACTTATAAAAGCTGAAAACAAGATAATACACTTTTTGCACTTAAAGATAACATCATGCAGTGATAAAAACACAAAATCATGTCATCATGTAAGGGCTGGGTGATGAACAGGGATATTTCCTTGATGGAAACAAAGAAATGACTCAACGAATTGATCCCAAAAGAAAGCTAACCATCATGTGCGGTCTTTAGCGGACATAAGTGTTCTTTGCTTGACGGAGAAGCTATGTATTGATTGGGCTATCACTAGGGATTACACTTGTTCTCCTTGCTAGAGCAATCAATACAAGAAATTCAATATAATATGCTTCATGGAACATAGTAACTACTATGAAACCTCGCATCATCATCATCATCATCATCATCATCATACCCAGTGTCCCAGTCATAGGATATGAAATCTCCCAATACACAAAAATATTCTCTAATATTATTGGACATGAATCTTAAATAAAAAACTTCCAATTCAAATTAACTTATTAAAGTAAACAGAAAAAACTTCCTCTAAATCAAGAGTGATCACAGGTCAACAAGCCATCATCACTAAAGAGATATTTTCACATCACTGCCCTTAAGGAGTATGTGTAGAATACCAACACTTGGGGATGAAAATTTCTCAAGCTTATCAAGCCCAACTTTGGGGAAAATTTGAAGAGAGAAACATTACCCCAGAAACAGGAGCAATAATTACCCTGAGGAAGTGAGGAACTCAGGTAGTTTTTGCCCATACTAACTTCTTCAGCCAATTTTTTTTTCTCCTTTCTCTCTCCTCTGCCTTCGCCTCACACTCTTGTTTTTCCTCTTTGTTACTCTATGAAGTATGAATGATGCAAAACTTTGAAATGGAAATCTTATCACCCTTAATAGAACTTCCAGTGTAATTAGTCCCAACAAAATTGACCCCTAAATTAAACCAGTGAATCCAAGCAATACAGGCATGCCCTGTATAGCACCTAATGGAAAGCTATACATCTAAGTATGACCTATAGAATTAATGTTGTTGCTTCACTATGCTTGAGTTATTCTTTAACTGTTCAACTTCAACTACAACTGTCATTTTAACTTCAATTCACTTCCTATTTTCCGAAAAAAAAATCACTGTTAATTAACTGTGAGAATTGTGTACATCATGAGCGCAACTTTTTCAAGGACCATACTTGGTGACTATGGCAGTGAAGAAGTTAAAATATAAAAGTGCCACAGCAGACAAATTCATATTGTAAAGATAACTTACCGAATCAATCAAGTCATCTCGGCATTCCGTGTGCACTTAGTCACTTCAATATTATATTAACTTTCAACATTTCATAGTTGTATTCCCTGCCAACCAAAATAATAAAATCAAATTTGACAAACAGATGCCAGACAAAGGGTTTCATGGGTTGCATATATTTACACAATTAATTTTCTTACCATAATAGCTTTGTAAAACGTCTTTAATTGAGTCTCAAACTAAAGAAAGCAGAAAATTCCCACGTTTTAGCAGAATGTATTAGCCAGACTGGATATATTTTAGCTCGAAAAGGGAAGCAATCAATGAATCCAGACTGACATGAATTGAGTTAGCTTCTCTATGGTCTTGGTCACCAATAGTGTATGAATGTACACTAATATTGACCTATATCCAACTATAACCAGGTTTCTTTTTTATGCTTTGCCCCTTCATTGCCAATCTTATGCCTGACACTGAATCATGTAGTCCAGTTGCTCCATATATATTAGACATCAATACGTAACTCCCACAGTGTTCCGAATCAAGTTCAAACATGTGATTCGCAGCAATCTCAGCAAGATGAGAATTCCCGTGAAGCCTACATGCTGCTAAGAAAGACCTCCATACAACAGCATTACTCTTAATGGGCATTGTCAGTAACAATTCATAAGCCTCATCTAGCATCCCTGCCCTTCCAAGCATGTCAACCACACAGGCATAATGCTCAATAGTTGGAACCAAACCATATGCAGTCTCCATCTGTGATAGGTATTCGCGGCCCTGACTCAAAAAGCCTGCATGATTGCATGCTGACAGAATACCAATAAATGTAACTACATCAGGTGCAATGTTTTCCCTACACATAGAGTCAAACATAGACAGTGCCTCGCTTCCTTGACCATGCATGCCAAATCCCATGATCATAATGTTCCATGATGCCACATCTCTGAAATTCATCTTTTCAAAAACCCTGTATGCATACCCCATATAACCACATTTCACATACACGTCCATAAGAGAATTGTATACAAGCAAGTAGTCATGAACATTCACATCACTACAACTTCCAAACCCATTAACAATCATGAACCTATGAATCTCCTTAACATACAACAAAGCAGCCAACTGGGAGAAAGCAGGAAGTACTGTTGTAAACGTTACCAAATCAGGTCTACATCTCGCATCTAACATCTTACGAAAGACCTCCAACATTCCATGATGGTCACCATGATATCCATGGACATTTATAAGAGTGTTCCAAGCAAATATGTCCTTCACTGACATTAACTGAAAGATTTTGGTGGAATTGACAATGTTTTTACATTTTCCATACATGTCCATCAGTGCATTTGAAACCGCAACAACTGAATCATAGCCCTTCTTTATCACAAATCCATGCACTGCACATCCATTGTAAATGTCCGCACTCATAGTCAAAGCTGATAATACCCCTGTAGCGGTGAAGTCATTCGGCATGACACCATCTTTGTTCATCCTCCTAAATATTTTCAAGGCCATTTCAGATTCCTCAATATGAACATACCCATTGATCATAGCATTCCATAGTGTAACATCGCTCAAAGATAACTCATCAAACACACTGCATGCTTCACTCATGGCCCTGAATTTTAAATAACGGTTTACCACAGCACTGCCTATGAATACATCTAATTCCAACCCAAACTTAAACAATAAAGCGTGAATCTTTTTAATTTCTACAATGTCTGAGCACCCCTTAATTACACAAGGAAAAGTGAACTTGTCTGGATGTACACCTAGATGCCTCATATTCAAATAGAGCTCAAAACCTTCCTTGTTGAAGTTATTGCCAACAAACCCAGAAATGATTGCATTGTAAATATAAACATTATGAATATTTTCAGATGTTAGAAAGACTGATAAAGCATAGGGCATGTGATTGCACTTTGAATACATGTTGATAAGGCTTGTAATGGATAATGGAGAGGCCAGAAAGTTGTGTTTGAGCATCCATGAATGTAGTTCTTTGCCTTTAAACAGATTGGAGCTCTGAGCAAACAATTTTAAGAAGGTTATACAACCAGGAAGGGTGCCAACATTTGGTTGGAAAGGCTGGAGAGTGGAAATATAGGCAAAACGTGGAACAGTGGATGGATGCCTCAAGCAAGCAACAAAAACCGAGAAGATTCTGCTTGTTCTATTCAGCTGCAGCATGATGATAGACTTCTGAATTTTCCGTCCCTACCAAACTGAATTGACAAAGTACAAACTTGAAAGCCTTCTTGCTTTACAGCTCATAGACTCAACACGGAAAACTGCATGTTAAGAGAGAAAATGAGTCCACACTTGTTATTTGCTCAACATCGTAATGCAAGAATAGGAACATAATTACAGACCCAAAAAAAGAATACATTCAGAAATTTATAACTGACAATCTTTTAATTCTAGAAGAATGCAACAAAAAAAAGATCAAAAAAAACCAAGATGCTCACTTATAACGGACAATCTTTTAATTCTAGAAGAATGCAACAAAAAAAGATTTAAAAAATAAAAAAAACAAGATGCTCATCTACACTCCCCTCGCCACTCTTTCCCATCAACCCTAGAGCTGATAGCAAACAGGGTAATGGCTCTGTGTTTGTGTATGGTTTTGAATTCTCTACATACATGAAAATTATACATTGTAGGATTGGCTACCAAAAAACTCTATCATCATTATTAAGATTTAAGAGTAAGGTACCCAATTGTATGACAGGGTCAAATTCAGGTTAATATGTCTTCATGACTCTTTCTATTTTCTTTGTCCTACATTCACATTGTATCAACTATTGCCAGCTCTATGCCCCTTCTCCACTTACCTCACTGACCAACACTTAGTTATATAGGACAAAGGTGACAATCCGATCTACCACTCTACACAAATTCAATTACACCAGCCAATATAAACCTACAACAATGAATATACAGATTTAACACAAATTACCAATTTCATTACTAGGTTGACTCAATAGTCAACACTGGAATTAAACAAAAACCCATATCAAAACCACATTCTGCATCCCAGTACATTTCCACAAAAAGTAAATCGAGCCTAATTGAAAATTCAAATAAACCTCAGCAAGAATAACACAACCATGAATTTTCTGGGTATAGACACAACTACATAGGACATTAAATACATGAATAACAAAAAATCAGACATTCTACTAATTACTGAATCATATAAAACACAACACAAGCATCTATAATATATATTATTAAGCTTAAGAAGAATCAAAAAAGCATCACGGAATGATTTCGGTAGAATATGAAACAAATTCCTCCAAAAAAACTAATAAGAAGAGAAATTAAAGAAGTTAAATACCTGCTTAATAAGAATGGCAAACACAGAAGTGTGATAAAAATGAACAAAACATAAGGTAGAAGGTTTGAAAGAGAATGCCGAAATACTCCATGTTTCGAAGGGTAAGGTTCCATGAACTGTCCAGGTCATTTTATCAACCTGAACTCATTTCATATTCAACGATGTAGCTAAATTATGCTACTCATACAACTATACAAGGCACGATTTAGATAGGGAAAATTACGTTAAAAATTCTCAAGGCGAATTAAATATAAAACTCTCAATAATTGATTATTATTTAAAACTCTCAATTTTTAGATCTATTTTATATTTAAAGTTCAAGATGACTTATAACAAATAAATTGGTTTTAGTTGAGAAGTAGGGAGACCCAATTGTATTTATCAATCACCTCACCCCTTTGACCTTACATGAACCTTCACGTACCCTCTCATTTTAACAAAATGATAACCGGTTAAACATGTTATAAAATTGCATCGGTGCTTTAAATTTAAAATGGGCCTAAAGTTGGGAGTTTTGAATAATAATCAATAGTTGGGAGTTTTATATTTAAACCACGAATAGTTGGGAGTTTTAAAAGTAATTTTCCCTTTTAAATATCGTAAATATTTATTTTTGATTTATTTTTTATTAATAGCGTAATAAAATGACTATCACTATTTATTTAGTGAATAATTGAATAAATAATGAATATGTACTAATGTACATACCAAATGTTGATTCCATAATTTGTTATCCTTACCGCTTATTTGGTTAATAGTATTAAATTGTGGTAATGAAAATCATTTATAGTGTAAATTTTCATCAAAAGTTTCATATTATCATGAATTTCATGAAGAAAATGGAGTCTATTCCCAAAATATTGTTTTTTACAAAATAATTCTCATTTTACTAAGAGGAAAACATATTTCCCTCTATACCGTCCATGTAGGATAATATTTTTTATTTTACTTTTTAAACCGCTAACTGAGACGACGATTTACGTACAAGAGAAAACCGCCATATGAGATAGCGATTTTGATTTTACATCAATAAAATGAAAAATTAAAAAAGAAAGGTAAATGCTATAAGCTAGTTTCAAACACGCGTCTCGCGCATTACTCAGAGAATGTGAAGTGCATCCCAACCAACTGCGCTCCATTCTTTACATTGAAACAAATTCCTTGCCGTTGTTTTTTAACTAAATCAAAATTGCAATTTTGGCCCATTCTTCTCACGGTGTCCACAATGTTTCTTCATTAAACAATTCTAAATAAGTAAAACCGTCATTTGAGATGGCGGTTTCCTCTTACATTTTTTTTAATTAAACCGCCATTTTAGTTAGGGTTTGCTTAAAAAATAATACCAAACTGTCACTTGAGATAGCGGTTTGATCTAGAGAATAAATTAAAAAAGTATTCTGTGTACTTATCCTACATGGACGGTATAATGAAAAATAAAATTCCCATCAACATAGAGTGGGAAATAAATTCCCAAAAGACATTATTAAGGGAAAAGAAAAAAATGATCATGACCAGCAGAGTAAGTAAGAGATTTTCCAACTAAAATTACACTAATTTTTCACAGGCCGTTTAGTACAATGAATATGTAACTTCCTCATTAACTTCTAAATCTGATACGCTTATCTCTGTTATCTTTGGTGACATGCAATTATATTTCATTGCTCTATCCATGCTACTTTAATGTAACGGAAAAGAATTTTGATGATGAACAAAGAAAATAATTCTTATTCAAAAAATTTGGATTGATTTGATAGCAAAAATTGGTGGAAATTTGGGGGAAATATCTAGGGTTTCTATTTTGGGGAAAAAATAGGATTAGCTCTAGCCATAAATTTAAAGGAGCTTTTTATAGCTCATGAGTGAAAACTAACGAATGTCAAACGTTTTTTTATCAAAAAAAAAGTCACAAAGTTTCTATTTTGGTAAACCTTAGAAATTTTTTCAATTAATTTAATTATTTTCCCCTTTTTATAAAATATATTTTATCATAAAATGTACCAATATACCCATTTTTAGGACTACAACAAATAAATAGAGTCAAAATACACTAAAAAGTGAAGCCATTGAACATAATAGGTTGAAAAAAGGGGACAAAACATTTTGATTTGGATTCAAAAATTCATATATAACCTATTTTTTTCGGTATGTTAAAATCAAGTCATTTTTAGGTTATATGTTGAAGTCGTTAGATTATGACCTCTAATTTTTGGCTAAATCTTGATTCAATTTCAAATCCAGTGTTTAGTCGGTTTCAAATATGATATTTGGGATCAAGTAGTTTTCATATTGATGTGTGCTTTCATCAAGCCATGATTGATCGAAATATTTCATAATACAGTAGATCAGCCAACAATGAACTAAGGCGTGTGAACTGTAAAATCCACAGATAGATTGTTACACTATTTATTTGAAATTGTAGGTTACAATATTTAACAATTAACAACATCAACGTCATTGATGTACAGAAGTTTTCTATATTACATCTCATCTCACCTATTTAAAAAAGCCGGTTGAATTTTTGATGTTTTCAACAGTACACAGGCCAAAAACGATACAGCAAGTAGCTCGATATTATGCTTCAGACAGTTGCTGCATCTTTTAAGCCGACAGCATGAGAAGGAATGTCCAATTCGAAAAATGAATCGCCTCAACTGTATCTCCCACCAAATATGTAAGCTTTTGCCAACAGTACAGGAGGGTGGAAGAGAAATTATGTGGTATACATACAGGATGTTTGATGCTCTTTTTACACGTTAAACTCTAAGCCGAATGAGATCTCCTTTGACGAATACTGCAAAGCAAGCCCAGATTTAGCAAGTTTACAATAATAGCAAAGCATCAACATTTCACAACTTCAAATAAACAAATCTTATTGATTTTTTCGTCCTTAATTTCTTTATTTTGTTTGTGTAAACAGTATTTATACTGCGCGTATGCAGAGATTTTGTCGTTTAGATGAACTGAAATAAGATGTAAAGAATTCGAGGCACATATAGAATAGGCTGTTTCATCTTATTTTACTTTCTGAACAGATTTAAACTAGTTAAAAAAGAAGATATGCTCATGTTTGTTCAATTATTTCAAGAAAATGAAGTCATATATGATCAATGTCCTTAAAAGACCTTTAGTTGGATCTTCGAGACTCCCTTCTTCAAAACAGTCGCTTGTTAGTTCAATATGCAGTCAATTAAATTCAAACTTAGAAGATCCTATTAAAGTCTATAATAGACTCATTTTCAATAATCGGGTCTTGTTTCAATTGGAGCATGTACACTTTTTAAGTAAGGTCCCTAGCTCTCGTATTGCAAATATAAATGAAATAATAAAGTAGTCAATAACAAACAAAAAATGATTAATATGTAACGGTGCGCAAGAAAGTACACAAAAATAGGTAACGGTGTTTCAAAAGTCCAAAACATGTACTTAAAAAGAAAAGTATTGCATTTTAAAGAAATTTGCCAGAAAGGAAGTGTTGCACTCTTGAAGAGACAGAGGGAAGTGTATTGATCTTAAAGTAGGAATTCTAATCTCCAAGACAATCAGAGAAATAGTGCATTTGAGTGCATGTATTACTTTAAATGTTAGAACTCTGAAACAAAGTAAACGAATCAGACAGAAAGTATACAAAAATAGGTAACGGTGTTCCAACTCCAAAACATGTACTTAAAAGAAAAGTTGCATTTTAAAGAAATTTTCCAGAAGGTAAGTGTTGCATTATTGAAGAAACAGAAGGAAGTGTATTGATCTCAAAGTTGGGATTCTACCCTCCTAGACAATCAAAGAAATAGCGCATTATGAGTGCATGTATTCCTTTATATGTTCGAACTCTGAAACAAAGTAAAAGAAGCAGAAAAAATTCTGATTGCAAAAGAAAGTAGAGGAACTGGATACTGGAAGATAAATTACAAATGAACTTTGAATACTAATCATATTTCCTAGTTAATTTCAATTTACTGTTGATGTTTGGTGGCTTGAACTAAGTCTCGAACATGGGAATAAACCAGAGGAGTGGTCGAAGAAGTCTCTGTCAGCAACTAACTCGGTCAGGATTGACATTAATCTCGGTAGAGTTTAATATGGGGAAAAGACAGAAATTTTGGCATTTGAAGTCTCGGGCGAGATTGATAATCTCAGGCGAAACTAGTGGCCAGTCGAGAATAGAAGTTTGTAGAATACAGTGGCTTTAGGCAAGATTAAGTATCCAACAAGACTCAAAGCGGCTTCGGGCGAGATTAGGCACATCTGCACGTTTCCACTTCAAATTTGGACGGCTAGGGTTTTGTTGATCAGTTTTTCTGTAAACGTAATTTCCTTTGTAAATGAGGGTTACTATATAAACCCCCACTGTGTAGGTTTAGGTGAAGAAGAGAGGAATTAATTGAGAGTTTTTGGTGAGCGAGTAAAATACTTTGTCATTAGGTCCAATATTTAGAATGTACCATAGGGTGGACACAATTAGCTTCCAGAAAACAAAGGAGACATGCAAGGAAACTAGTTTGCAAAGTTAGTCACTACTCCCACTATAGCAATTTATGAGATGTAAAAGAGAGAACTGCTCTTAAATGAGAATTTAATATCAAAAGCAATCAAGGTTATTAGGATCGGGATTCTACCTAGGATCGTCGAGGGGATAGGATCGAAATCGGTAGAATCGGATCGTAGGATCGTGTGATCCTACAAATATGCATTAATGAGCTTTGGATAAGTATTTATCAATTAAATTTGTTTTTTTTTTCAGTTTTAAAGTGTAAGTAAAAAATTATTTGACTTCATCTATTATGTTTAAAATAAATACATTTGATAATTATTTTTAAAATACTAATCAAGAAAAACTTGAATTTTTAAAGGCATTCATATAACTATTTAAATGTACATTTATACATAAGTGAAATTTATATTATATGAAATTATTTTACGATTGAAACTATCCATATAGGATCGAATTGTTGGATCGTGGGATCGTAGAATCGTGTTATGATCCTACCACCTAAATTCTTGAGCTAAGTAGGATCGCACGATTCTACCACATTAAGATTCTACCTACGATCCGGATCGGTGGCCTGTTTTTGGATCGTAAGATCGTGGAATCGTAGATTAGAATCGGGATTCTGATAACCATGAAAGCAATACCGCATTCCAAATATGTATCGATTGCCACCTCGCGGAAAGATAGAATGCCCATTTCAGAAGCCAGATACTTTTTTTGTACACACAAGAAATACACAATATCAAATGCACAGACAACTAAACTTTTCTTAACCAAAGAGGTTGCTACATCAAAGATAAAAACAACTATATATAAAGGAAGGGAATTGTCGTTACAATAACAATTAACAACCAAAAAAACTCAGAAACCTTTGAATTTTTTTTCTTAGAAATGGAGACTGGAGAGTGAATCAAGAATAAAGTTCAACCACATTGATACAAATACATACCTTGTAAAACGGGAATATTTTCATATGTGATCATCAGCCTCTTCAAGAATGACATATTTTGCGGGGATATTAGTTGCAACTGACCGATTCCTGGCATTTTCATTGACTTGAACCTCTTGAATCTTCTGGTATCTATCAAAAAGAAAAACAGAATTTTTTTGGCAAATAGAGATATAGAAATTTAAAAAGGAAAAAGCTAGACATCCTATCTCATGTAGTATGTTAAATTTATTCTCATTATTCAACTGGAGTTATCAGAACATTTATACATCACATCCAATCAACTCAAGTTAGTATTTACTGGCTAGACTTCATATCTTGCTAGTCTGATGAATGAAAATTACATATCATAACTACATAATCATCTTATTGTGACAAGAAATTACTTCATAGTGAGACACAACAACATTTCATTGCTCCAATGTCATTAAGTGGCTCCCACCTAGGGTGAGATTTGGGGGCCTGATGTATACAACCTTACCCTTGTTACACTTGTTAGTGATAATAAAGAGGTTGGTTACGAATGACCCTTGGAAGTAAACATCTGAAACTTCACATCAATAAAAAGTGCACGTAATTTAATGAATCAATTTACTATAATCCATTATAATCCAAAATCAAAGACCTATAAATCTTCGGTTCTATCAAAATAAGTGACGTATTACTTCATAGTGAGAAAAAGGTAAAAAATATAAAAAAATAAAAAAAACTGTTGTGTATCAGACAGTAGTTACAAGCTTGGTGGGCCACTGATGCAGACAGAATGAGTTATGCCACTTAACTAGAAGCTTCCAAAGGATTTCATATATAACTAAACAACATGCCATTAGCCTAATGCCAAGTGGCTTCGACCAGCCTAGTGAGGTTTGGGGGTCGAATGTATATAGCCTTACCCTTGTACTAACAAATAGGTTATTTTTTTGTTGACCCTTGATCATATGCAAATTCATATATATTAGTAGCGCAAATGATTTTAGACGTAATTTTACTATAATCCAACATAATCTGGAACCAAATTATAAATACTTGGCTCCATCGGGAATGCATATTATCATATTAGTGGGAAAAAGATTAGGAATGTCTAGTTCAAATAAAAACAAAGATGTGACGATCATTTCACTGAAGAAACCAAAAATCAATAATTGCAGCAAGCCAAACAGAAACATATTGGCTCTACTTACTTGAACCAATTGAATAAACTGACGCCAACCATGATTATTAGAAGACCAACCCCTTTCAACCACGTAAATTCATCATGGAAGTAGAAGACAGCAACCTGAATGCAGTTAAACGGAAATCAGTCAACGACCATCACCTTTTTACGAAATCCAAACTTCCGATTTATCGGTTCAAAACTAACACAACTTCCATGACCAAAAAGGATACATATTTGTGAAAAGAACAAATAAACTATTACTATTCTATGTGATATGCAGAACATATATATATTGTATCCATTGCAGAGCCGTGCAACCAGGCCTTTCTTTAACTTCATGCATCAACTAAAAAGCTAAACTAGAAGAAAAACAATAAACATACATCAAAATCAGATAACAGCAACTATCATAACATATCAGCTTTCTTTCCTGCTGCTTGTCATATTTTAGCATTAAGCAGTAAGGTAGTAACATCAGAATAGAAACTTCAAAACTAAGAATCTCATATCAATCCAGACACGCTACACCAGTGGCGAAACTTGAACAATATTTTGAGGGGGGCAAGTGCCCAAACAATGAGAATTCGATTAAGGTGAGTCAAATGAACGACTACTCACACCCAAACGTATCAAAAATTTCCTAACATAATCAATAGGGTGCTGCTGAACTTATTCCAATTTCATAATAAATATTAAAATAGTCATGGTAAAAATTGCATAACATAATCATGTTAAAATGACAACAACAATCAGAGGAAGTACCAATTAATCAAACAAATTAAGTTAAGAAATTGTATTAATCTAAACGTAGTAAAGTAAATGTGTCTAATTGCCTACAGCTCTTGTTTAGTAATAGATGTCCCCCTAATAAATTAACAGGTGGTGTAAAAATGAATTTTAGTGGATTCGAACCCCACCGACTGGATGTGATTACCTGTCTAAATACCAACTAAGCTGCACTAAAACACTACAATAATTATTACCGTTATTCATGATAATTTTACAAAAACTCAGGGGGGCGAGGTCCCTGCCCGCCCCTAAGAAGATTCGCCATTGTGCTACACTCATTTCTTGCGGGCATTAGGAAATGTGATCAGATAGCTTGATGGTTCTTATGAAAAAATATTCCTGCTAAAAAAAATGATGGGTTTTCGCTTCTTTCTATACATAACTAGTACTGGATAACTTATCAGTTACAGCTACCCCTTTTACAGTTTTCAGAAAGTTAATGTGTTACTTACAACTAAAAACATAGGAAGCATCAGAATAAACATTTAACTTCTCAATCATAATAAGAAATGGTAGGTCAGATTGTGCGACTTTTTGTATGGATTCTGAACCAAAAGCCATCTATATAGGAGAATAGTTCCCAAAAAACCCCATCCATTAACCACAAAATGACCCTAGCTTTACATTAAATGCCTACTTATTTTGTAATATGACTTAATTATATCACCTAATTAATCTAACTATTAAAAATCCTTATTAAATCCTTCCTGAGCACTCCTCTAGAAGGTAAAGTACCCAAATATTGTTGCACCAATATTTTGAGAACACGCAAAATCAGAAGGTAGAGGTAAGTAGATGAAATCTAAATTAACAGCGAAGGAAATGATGAAAGCAAGCATAAAATTAAGAATTACGGCATTACATGATTAAATTTAATTCAAAGAATATACGGAAATGGTCATACAATTATGGTAACAGCCTCCTTAACAATTCCTGCTATTGTGACCGTTACTGCACTCGTTACTGAGATTAGAACATACTCCGTTAGTACCTGAATTGGAAAAGGAGGAATAAAAGCTATAAGAACACACCATATGATCCAGTTTCGTCAAGGCCTCAATAGAAAAAAGCATGGCAAAATTAGTGGCCACAAGTTACCATGAAAAAGGCCAGAAAACCTCCAAAAAGCATGAGCAAACAGCTTCGTGTGATATGCCAGGAGCTGTTAAAATATTTATTCTGAGGAAACTCATCCCATGGGTCCAGCAGAAGGGACATTAAACCAGTCACCAGTGCCATGATTGGGGTCACATAGCTCATGAAGGTAAGCGGGTTCTTCAACCCTGAAAGTGCAAACAGGAAGCAATTTGAGGAAGTTTTACATTTCAAGATTCAAATTAAGTGTCAATTGTCTAGATTCCGAAATATACTAAATATTGTATAGTAGTGTTAAAAGAAAAAGTAAAGTTTCTTACAAAAAAATTAATACAATTTTATGTTTGAACAGAAAAAAATACTGAAATAATTTTTAAATTACAATTCAATAAAAAAATTACTTTGGTAACGAATTGATGGGTCTACTGGTCATAATTGTATCTTCTCCAATCCTGATAGTTGTTTGACTCTCATCAAGCGAGTTGTTATTAGTTATGAGCAGACTTTATTTATTATATTTTTTAAAAAAGGTGGAACAAGTTTGCTAAAAACTTATTGATAAATTATATTCGCTGTAAATAAGGTACAAAGTAAAATTTGTGCTCGAGGCCATGAAAAATGTTCAAGACGCCATAGTGGTCAAGACCTATTGCTATCTCTACTTGCAAGTTGCAAATGTAACTCGGTGTCCAAATGACTACAGATTACATGATTAACTATTTCATAATGAACTATGACCATCATGCATAAACCAATTCGTGTTAATTTCACATAATATTTTCAACTCTGATGAATACTAAATTAGATGCATAATTATATCATTATTAAAATTCTTTATGATTCAGCAACATAATAAGGTACTCACCATAGGATTCTTTCTTCAGCACACAATTTTTTGTTCACAGCATATACGGTCACAATGCAGATCATCCAAGGCCGGAGACACAAGAGTTAGCATTAAGAAAACCAAGAAACACAAGCATCAAACTAACTTGCTCATTTATTAACTCTCTCATTCACAGCCCTAGCCCCTAATGAAGTTCAACATAGCATAAAACTAGAGAAATTAGGCATAAAACTCGTTATACCTGGAGAAGAATTTGTGTCATACACCAACGGAATCCAGACATAACAGAAGCAAGCATAACAAAGATAAATCCCCAAATCTCAAATTCTGTATCCTTTGCAACTGCAAGTCAGAAGTAATATGCGACTGTCAAAAGTAATCTGTTGTTTTCTATTCTATCACCAATAAGCCAGAGACAAAAACACAACAGAGATAAGGCTACAATTTTCAATTCATTAAATCCACAAGAGGTGTGCCTCTTAGTACTTCTTTCTTGAATTGGATTCCTCCACTGTTACAAGACCTTATTTACATCCATATTCACAAACAAATTAAGAACAAAAAAATAGTAGATCAAATGTTGAACAGCTGCTAGCACATACCAGTTAACAGAATTCCAAATGAGATAACTAGAATGATTCCAAAAAGTTTTAAACTTGGAGACTCCAACCTAAAGCAATCAAGAAACAAAAACAGTAAAAATCATATTGAAATAGAGCAGGCTATAAGCAAGTGGGCCAAATAATCTGATCGACTTTAGAGTTCTATATATTGGGTGATAATGGGAACCAAAAAAAAATGCCATTGAAGCTATGAACAAGAGAATAATAACTTGAGGATGAATAATCCTTAAAACCATGAGTCTGGTTTAATAAAAAAAAAGTCATAAATTTCTCCTCTCTTTCTACTCCCAACTAAACCACTCACTATCTCCCTTTTCTTCCCATTTCCTTTTATTCTTCACCGAGAAATTAGCAAAAGCATAGTGAAAACCAAGGCGGCTTCGCATCGCATCGGCTACGTTGTAAGACTTTTAATAAAAAAAGACACTGATATTCTCGTGTTGTAAAGGTGTAAAGCTGGGTTTTGGCCGTATCAAGGGATATCTCAATTCTCATGCTTTCGGCCAATATTTAGGCATTCCAAGAACCACATATAACCGCATCACTCCCACTACCGCTTTATCGTTTCGTACTGCGATTGCAACAATTACCGCAATTTTGAAACTATGAGCAAACAGAGATTTTCAAGTTCTAACTGCATCAGAAAACCAGGATTCATGTAGTATACCACAGAAATACATAACTAGAGGTTGATCTTAACCTCCGAGTTGTTCGTTTAAATAACTTTGGCCCCTTCTAACTAATGGCTCCGCCGATTCGCATAATATTTATCCCTATATAAAAAAAAACAAAAACCACCTTATAGGCCTCACTTACTATATCCTTTCCAATATAAAACTATTTTGGCCTCCAAAGCTTTAGCTAATATAAGATTAAAAAGAAAATCACTAGCTAATTAGTATATCAATCTAAAAGCCTTCACGAAACACATAAACCATTAACCTTCATTAAATTGAATTTATACATAATAAATCATAAATAATTAATCTTTTAAGATGTCTTAAATATTAACGCCGTGATTTTCAGTTTCCAAAACCAAAGAAAATGTTCAAACAACAATTTTTGATTAGTTGAACAAGCAAACTTATCAAAACTTAATCTAAAGCCTCCATAAACTTTTATTATTAGTATCATCTCCAAATAAACCTAAGAAAACATATAATTAATAGAACTAACAACGTTTTATCTTCTAATGAAGCACGCAAAAGTTTTTTATTATGCTAAATAAGACTCCTCTAGCTGAGATAGATGTAAATTTACAATTACAAAAGGCATTATCTTGACGATTTTAAAATAATTCTGAGAATTAGTTTTCAATTCCCCAACATATAACATAGAATGATAGAGATATACAAAGATATAATGAGAAAAGTAGCAAGAATCATTCTGGGAAGAGAGAGAACTAGGAAAAGGTGGAAAGATAGTGTATACCTGAAAGCAAAAGCAAAGAGAAGAAGAAATATTGGAGACGTAGATTTACACTGCAAAAATAAGGGCATATTCAAAAGATAATAATAAAGGTAAACATTCTAGTCAAGAGACGGTAACACAAAAGCATGCTTCAAAAGAAAACCCTAACTCACAAGCATAAAGTTCTAGTATAAGAAACGGACCATAGTGGCAAATGTAACAGAGATGAAAACAAGTGATACATTGCTCAAGTTAATATCCAGTGCCGTTGCAAGAGCTGTAGGACAAACTGTGAAAGGCAAAGGCCATCTGTAGTTATTAGATAAGTCAAATAGTCAAATATTAACATAAATATTTTTTAGCAAGGCAACGTTTAACGATGTCATTATATCATATTAAGTCATCATCAAAGCAACTCAGAATGAAAGACACTTTAGAAGACAAATAGAACTAGTCACACTTTTTGGCAATAGATCACATTAATGGGAATTTTTTTAAGCAATATAGATAGAATCAATTCCAAGTTCCAATCATACTAGTTTGGCTCATAATAAATCTAATTATGAGCAACAAACAAAAATCACTACTATGAAAAAATTGCACCAAAAATAATTATATATTGAACTGGCTCCAAGTCCAACCTTCATATTCTAAATTATCTTCTCATTAGGACAACTCAAATTGGCAACAACGATCTTGAAACAACAATGATTTAACCCTTAAATGTCTATTATCTTGCATGTATAAAGTCATGATCTAAACAGATTAAGAATTGTTTGACGATGAAAATTCAAAAGAAAATCCAGCAAATATAAGTGCTCATATTTTTTCATAACACTAAACGAGTTAAAGCTTGAGAAGAAGATAAGCGAAAATAAAAAACAAATAAAGACTACGATAAGCCGGGGGAAATTAAGAGTTAAAGCTTCCAAACTATCAATAAGTGCTCATATTTTTTCATAACAATAAACGAGTTGAGGCAAAGTAAGGGAAATTTAAGTAGAGAAACACATGTTTAGGGATGGGCTTACATAAAACAAAATATAAGGTTAAAATCATCTTACAAAATCAGTGAAGTTCTAGCTTCCAAAACCCTTTTAACTTGTCGTTTTCTTTCTATAGTAACCTTAACCAATTACTTCCAAAAGCACTTGCAAGGAAAGGAAATGCATACAAGTTTACATTTAAAATTTTGGCAAACCTAGCAAGAATTGTGATTTTGAGGAAGGGATATCAATCATTAAAAACGTATAACACAAATGACAAAGATCAAAGTCCTCGAAATACAAAATAACCCTAAACATAAGCATAAGGTGCCTTTGTAAAAATATATATGATAGCTCTTGACATCTTCCAAAATCTAGTTTAAAGATAAATCAAAATAATTTTTGCTTTCCTTTACTTCACGACATGAGGGAAAATCTTTAACTAATTTTTTGAAATATGACCAACATTGTAATGACCTATAAGAATATAACTGAATTAGAAATCAAAGAAACTCTTTGCAAAACATAAGCCCATTTAAGTTAATTGGCATACCTTTGGCAAAGTAATCCCTCCATGTCATTTGTTCACCTTTGTGAAATCTTTCATACCAAATCCAAGTAATAGTTTTAGATAAAATAGCTTGCATGGAAAAGTGAAATGAGTTCATCAACAAGGGAGCCGGGAACTTTCCCATGTGATCCCCTAACAAGGATTTATTATACCTATAGCAGAAAATTACACAAATATTAAGAAGAAGCATTTCAATATGCATCAGAAAAACAAAAGTTTCAACCATGGAAAAGAAAACCAGAAACAAATTGCTTGAAAATACCTATACACCAATATTGGTTAATTAATCAAACAGAAATTGTTTTAGAAAATACTATACATGTTTGGAAGTTGGAAGCATAGAGCAACCACCTTTACCAACTGCCTCTCAACATTGGTTTACAAGTAAACACGATTCGTTAACAAGAAGTATTCTACGACTTGAAAGGAGAGGCTAAGACCTCACTCAAGGATCACTAATATGAAGTTTAAGTGAATATTTGTGTTGTGTCAAAGTTTAGGAACAAAATAATGCAAGTAGTAATGAATGGAAAAAATAAACAAATAAACAAGACAAGATTTTTAAGGTGGTTCACCAATTGGCTACATCCACCATCTAGCCTAGGAGATATTTAATATGTGTTCAAAGGAGAAATACAAACTTGATAGGAATTACAAATGGAGGTTATGTGTAATGGAAGAGAGGAGCTAATGGGTAGAAATTAAGCAAGAAGAATAGCTCTAATAATGAGACTATTGGGGCACAAATTAATAGCTTAGGACACTAGTATTTATAGTAAAATGATGGGTCATTTTAGTGGGAAAAGGAGGCAGCAAGTAAATAAATTGATAGCAAGCAGCAGCTCTCAACATATACATCAGAAGCTTGGGCTGCTGCTGTTTGCCTCTTTTCAAAGTATTTTGTAGCTGCTGCATTCCACTTTTCTTTGTACCACTCTTGAATACTTCCTTGGAGCCCAAGACTTGCACTACCAAGCCTTCATTCATCCATGTTTCCACTACTCTTAGTACATTGTACTAATGTACTAGCTTGATTCCCAAACACCCAATCATAAGAGAGTACTTGTGTCCTCTTCCTCTTACACTAACTAATATGATTAATTAAATTAATCATGTCTTGATTACTTGGTAACTCAAGTCACCAATAATCTTAACACGACTAGTTTACAAAGTTCAAAGCATAATATAAAGAGAATAAGGTGATGTAGAAATAAGGCGCAACTGCACTTAGGTTTCACACAAGCATAACCCCTTTTTCCTTTTATTGCGAGCCTCCTAAAAGCGAGAGAGGAATAGCAACCTATCTCAGTTGCCACACAATTATATCATATACCTACTCCACAAGATGGACTCTAAATTCATCATACAACCTTAAATTCTCACAGCACATAAGCACAGTCTGTATAATCAGCACACAACATTGCTATTTCTCCAATACAGGTAGCCTCATTAGTTCTATGCTACTAAACTAGGATATACCCATCCCGAAATACATGGTGCCATACAATTATACAAAATAGCCAATAGAGACTAGATAAACAACTCATGATTTTAATTCATCATGTAGCTTTAAAACTCCACAAGGATTCATTTTCTATTAAATCCCAGCCCCATAACTTTCAACGTTCTTTAATTGACATAGTTATATAGGTTTGGCACAGCATAAATATTCATTCTCACTACGAATAATAAATCCAACAGGCACAAACGTACACACTTAGTTGGCACCGACTTCACATCACCATTGACCTTTTCGATTCATTTTCAATCCTTAACCATTAATCAACTCAAAATTAAACACCTAATTCAAATTCACAATATAATCCCAATATCAATAGAGACACACTGAGAAAAAGTATTACTTACAGCGTTAAAAACAAGCTGAAAGTATACCAAACGCATATGAAAAACAAAGTCTTCAGCACATTAGCGCCTGAAACTTCACTAGTATTATCCACAACACTCGGAACCCTATCTTCTTTAAAATCTCTAACTTCAACATTGAACGGAACATAACTCTCATTGCCATTATTATCATGATCATGATCATCTTTACTGAAATCACCGTGTTTATCCATTCCAACTGCTCGTTAATTCTGCAACTGAAATGGAAACTCAAAATTGTCGCCTTGCTTTCCTTCTTATTCTTGTTCGTATTCTATTAATCAAATTTGAGTCTGTAAAAACTGATTCAATCGCAAAAGTTGAAAAAGGAGAAATCGGGACTGAGAAATGAGCAGCTTAAGAACTCATTGTTCTCTGCTTAACGCATTGGATGATGATGACTTGTTGAATTTCATCTCTTTCCACCAATATACCAAATTTTGAAGCTGGATTATGGAAATGTCAAATTTGCAGATCGGTGAGAAAGAAGTTGACGATCGGATCTACGGAAAGGAGGGATTTTGTGTTTGGTCGACGTCAGATGGGTTCAAGTTGTCGGTTGCTTTGTTTGATATGGTCGTTGGCCTCTTGGCCCTTTACGTAGTTTAAAATCAACGTTCTTTACTTTTTGCAAATTGTGAAAAATTGAAATCAACAATTTTTTTTAAGATAATTTGTTTGATATAATTTTCGTTTTCAAAGTAAGCGTCTTTAATTTTTATCTGTCATAGGATAAATCGAAGGTTCACTGAAAAAGACTAGTCTATTAGGTTAGAAAGCTCATTTGCTTACCAACCTCACACCAATTGCATATACGACCGATGTAGACAAGTCTTATACCTTGCCATGAGCCATAACAATAGACCCCCAAAAGGCATATGTCTTCATTTGGTCACGGCTTCATAGGGTCATGGCTATATTGATCCATGACCGACTCTTCTAGGCCACCCACTCCACCCACTTTGTGTTTGATTTTGCACTGAAGGCCTCCCCTACCCCTTATGTGACCCTGAGTTCTATCTCCACCCACCACCAAAGTCAAATACCTCGTCCCATTTGCCTATTTTATCTTTATTTTTTTCTCAAGATGACCGATTTTATAGGGTTCAGGTTATTTTGATTGTCAAAGGAAAACAATCTCATTAATTGAAATTATTTATGGTTAATCAATAATTGTTATTATTATTATTATTATTATAATAAGTAAAAAAATTATATTATTTATGGTAATTTTTCCTTAAAAAATATTCAATCAAACATATTAGTTCCAAATTTCCTTGTAACTTAATATTTTAATTCTTATTCACATTCAAAAAGACAAGAATAAAGCTGAAGTTTCCGCCATTTAAAAATAAACGAATGTCATTCTTCCTTCATTTTTTGGCTTCATAAGAATATGTAGAATTATATTATAATATATAAAAATTATGATTTATTCTTATATTTTTCAGCAAGTCTTGTATGAGAGTAACTCATTATGAAATAAACCTATATAATTAACCAATTTTTTAAGTAATTACTTTAAAATTATAAGTGTTTAACTTAAGATTATAAATGATCACTTCAGAGACAATAAAAAGCTAAGTAATTATTTAAAACTATAAGTGATACTTTAAAATTAACAAATTTAAAATTATAAGTATTATATATTATATATAATTATATAGTAACTCTAAAACTATAACTACACATTAAATCAACCCAACAAAAATCCTTTTCCTTGATTACCTACTTACCTTTAATGTTGGAACACACCTTGATATTTTCCTAAAAATATCTTCCCCTTGTTTTTTCCACATAAACATAAAAACTGTTTGTGAATAATGTTTCATTACCATGAGAATGATATTCATAGGAGACTTTTAGTGAAATTTTACACCATAAATAATTCTAATTACCATAATTTAATACCATCAATCAAACAGGTCATTAATGTGAGAACACACCTTGATAATTTTTCTAAAAAGTATCTTCCCCTTGTCTTTTCCACATAAACAAAAATACTTTTTGTGATTAATATTTCATTACCATGAGAATGATATGAAACTTTTAATAATATTTTACACCATAAATCATTCTCATTACCACCATTTAATATCACCAACCAAACGGGTCGTTAATGTGATAACACACCTTGATAATTTTTCTAAAAAGTATCTTCCCCTTGTCTTTTTCACATAAACAAAAAAATCTTTTTGTGATCAATGATATTCATATGAAACTTTTAGTAAAATTTTACACTATAAATCATTCTCATTACCACCATTTAATACCACCAGCCAAAATTCATTAATGTGAGAACACACCTTCATAGTTTTTCTTCCCCTTGTCTTTTCCACATAAACATTATCCACAAAAGTGCTACATAATTGTATTAGTATGGAGTGTGGACCATATGAAAAATGGACAAGAAATCTTAGCTTGGCTAGCTGCCCTAAACCCCATTAGAAAAAATATCTTTGATCTCACAAACAAATATCCTCCCTCATCAATCAATAATCATCATATAGAATATAGACCTAAATTTTCTCCTCCCAATACTCAAAAACTTGACAGATTTTCACTCTTCTTTTTGACTGTTTTAAGTGTCAAGAATGGAAAGCCAAGTAATAAGGCGTAGGATCAACACTATTTCTGGTCATTTTGCTGTTGGGATCATCACTGAAGATGTCACTGCACCCAATTCCCATTTATTCCCTTCGGTAATTCTTCTTTTTTTATTGATTGATTCATTGGAAAATTGTAGAATTATACTCCCTCCGTCCGATTGCAGAGTTTCTTGTTTGTTCCCAATAATTCCTAATCAATAAAATAAACAAAATCAAAAAAATTAAATTAAATCTACAAAACTCTCACCCTATTTCACAAATCACAGTTATTTACTAAGACTTCCTCGTTTGTTCCTTGCTAATTTGCTTGCAGTTGCACCTTTTTTAGGGTTGATTTGATAGCATACTGAACTGGAAGTGTGATTTCACTAGTTTAAATTTGGGAAAATTCTATGGTAGTTACATATTCTTATGAAGCCTCACTGGTAGTAAATTTCTAGAAACAAATTTTACAGAATAGCATTGTAACGTTGTACTTAGAAATAAAATAACATTGATCGGCTAAAAACATTATCGTTAAAGTTGGGACATGTGTTATTTGCCCTAGTGGATTTTGTAGTTAAGATTTGCTACTACTGGCGTTTTATAAAAGTATGTTGCTACTGTATAGAATATTTGTTTCACAACTTAACGGTCAATTAAATGTTTTTAGCCTATTAATATATTACAATATTATTTTGCTACCAGTAGCGTTTCACAAAAGTATGTTCCTATCATATAGAATATCCCGTAATTTTATTTGTTAAGTAGATGATGATAGGCTATCTAATGGCCATTAAACAAATGTATCCGATTAACCAAACTTTACAAACCGACTTGAAATAACCCTAATAAAAATGAAAAACCCGCTTGAAGCCCCAATATCTCTATGACTCTATTATTGAGGCTATAAAGAATGAACCTTCACTCTTTGTTTATGATAATTTTTTCAAAAAATCAATAATGCTGTTCTAAAGAAATTAACTTTTCTTCTGTAGTTATGGTAGATTTATTCTAGCCAAAAAGTTAGCTAACTTTGATATAAAGGAAAATTTACTTTTAAAAATTCGATCTTTGGCTTGTTCTCTTTTAAAAATTCCAGCTTTCGATTATTTTTTAAAAATCCGACTTTTTGCCTCCGTTTTCTTTTATAGTACATACTTCTCTAAATTTGAAAATTCATCATTTTTTAAAAGAGAACCTGCAAAAGGTCGGATTTTTAAAAGTAAATTTTCCTAATATAAATGATGTAATGCCAATAAGATTGTTGTTGTAGGAAGCCATGTCTTACCTAGAGGTGTTCATTTGGTCTATTTTTGGTCGTTTAAAGTTGGATCTTGTGTCCATATTGCTTTTTACGTAACTATAAATTCATTTTTGAAGTCGGGTCAATTGCAAGGTCGGGTAAATATCAGGTTATAGAGTCTGTTTTAAATACCTCTAGTCTCACCTATTTCAGTAGGACTACTAATGTATTAGGTGACAATCCCATAAGATTGGTAGATGTCCTTAAAAACCCAATGAAACCATTCTTCTTTAAAGAACTGCAGCTGTGAAAAAGTACTTTGTTCTGGTTCTTTGGTTCCCTTTGATATAGGAACATTACGCAGTCTGGCATAGAATACTTGAAGAATTGTGTATCAGATTTTCTTGTTTGTAATGACGTTTTTTCATTAGTTTATTATACGAATTAGCATGAACGAAAAATCGATGTAATGTTCCAGAACTGCAGCAGCAATACGTGCACTTCATTTCGAAGGCTCGATAACAGAATGCACTATGGACGCCAATCATCCGCCTCACAGGGTTATTTCATGAGGCAGGCTATGAATCCTGTAGAACAGGTACTTATTGTGTGTCTGATCAACTAATTTTTATCAATTATATAGTTAACTTCTTTATGCACATAATTTACTGCAGGGAAACCCAGTTACCAGACCTGCAGTATGTTCTGCAAAACGCGTAAATGAGGCAAAGGGTATTGCATCCGAGCCACCATTATATTCTCGTCCTGGCTCAACCGAGCCACTCTTTTCTAGACCCGTTGAGGAGGAATCAAACTGTTCTTATATTGGTTCAACTGAATCGTTCGAGCAATGTAAGGTATTACCTACATCAGAGTGCCCAACGGTTTCCATACCGCAAGAGAAGCAAGTCACTTCCACAAGAAACATATTTTCTTCTCAAAATGGTATGCAATTTGTGGAAACTATATCCTTAAGACCTAAATATTTAGAAGCATTTCTAGTTGTGGGATAAGTGCGCGATTTAGCCTTGTCCTCTCCTTGGAGGGGGCACAGGTATGATCTGTCCGCTATCCTCGGACCCTGACTTGTGCGGGAGTCAGAGTCAGTTGAATCTAATCAGTACGTTTTTAGAACCTATCTAATGATGTTATACCGATTTGAATGCCCTACTTACCACAGGAAGCCGATGGTTGCCAAGGATAAACGTTGTTGAATCAAAAACTAGTTATGTAATCACGGTAGAACTTCCTGGAGTCGAGATAAACGATATTAGAGTGGAGATCGATGACAAAAAGTATGACATGATCAAATACACTTATTCGTTATTAGTCCTTAGCTTGTCAAATTTTCGTTTAATGATACAATTTCTTATACTTTTCGGGTTCTTGTAGCTTAATTGTGAGAGGAAAACGCACAATGAAGTGGTGGAGAAGCTCGGGTTGTGGGAATGATTCTAGCACGACCTTCCACAGGCGGGAGATTTCGCAAGGACCTTACCGACTCATGTGGCCACTGCCAACCGGTGTAAACAAGAACTCAGTATCCGCGGAGCTTGTGTAAGTTTATCACTTGAATCACGCGACTAAAAGGCGAGCAGCATACATTTTCTTATACAATTTTTCGATATGTTTTCTTTGTGCAGGGAGGGAATACTTCATATCATGATCCCAAAACTTTGAGCCTATGATTCAAAAGCGAGGATATGATGATTGCAATTCGTTGGTATGCAAGTCGAGATGATTCCATATACACGTATTATTATTGTATATACATATGAGAAACGCGGAGAATATTATCAAGTATGAAATGGTGTACCCTTTGTTATATAGTCTCTTGTTTTTATACGTAAATCAAAAGATACGAACAAAGTCGAGTGTTATGTACCTTTGCTATATATTTCCCGGTTTAGTTGCATTTTTACACACTCTTAACTGAGCTATGATATTATATAGAAAAACTTGATAAGAGTATCTTCTAGTAGTTGCGTTCACCGGCGGTGTTTGAGTGTACAACATAATATCGTGGGGTCTCAATTGACTCGGCAAAAAATTTAAGCTGATGGTATATATATTTTAAATGATTAATGAGAAACTACAAATGTTCGCTTTAAGGTTATAATTGATCACTTAAAGATTTGTAAGTAACAACGTTTGTAAGTGATAAGTTTAAAATTGTAATTAATCACTTTAAGCGTTTGAGTGAGTATTTAAGACTGTAAATGTATGTTGGGTCTTCGCAATAGAGATAGTCTTTGCGTGAGACCGTCTAATTTGAGAGTTTGTGAAACCTAATTAGATGTAGACTGATCCAGGCACAATAACAAAAAGGAAAATTTACCCAGAATAATCCAACCTATTCACGATTTTCCTACAATAATCCCAACTATCGATTAACCATGAATAATCCCATCTATTGCTTCACTTGACCTGTGATGTTGTTTGCGTTGTGTTTACCGGTTCAGCAGGTCACTTTATGACCTTATGTCCTCTACCACCTTCTTCATTCTCCTGAATGCTCAAGACCTCCATTGATGGTAGCAATAACCTCTTTAAGGTCCAATTTTTTTTTATTTTTTTTAGTTTCTTTTTGCATCAATCTCATTCTCATTTTCTTCAACCCATCCTCAAAAGTCATTGAAGTAGGATGTAAATAGTATAGGGTAAAGGGAGATTTGTAACCCACATCTTGCTCAACAATTCCTTTAAGTTCAGACTACCAATTGTTTACACATACTCTCATCCAACCTTATTTTTCTTAAATTCTCCACCAATAAACTAGCCTATGAACAATAAATTAATAAAAAAATCAACTTATTTTAGGGTACAAGAACGATTAAAAAGTTTGCAAAAATTAAGAGCTTTAACTTACCATTAAAATGGAGATGAGATAATTGCACCGAGCAAATCAACAATTCCAATATGTGGAAGAATATTTCAGAACTTAAAATGGCTTTGAATGGGTTTAAAGGGGGGAGAATATCAAAAGTTAAATGGTGAGTAGTTGAAGCTTTTATGTTAAAATAAAAAGAAAAAGAAAAAAAGTTATTTTACCTATTAGAACCGGTTGTGGGTAAACGAACAACATCACAGGTCATGTGAAGCAATAGATGGGATTATTCATGGTTAATCGATAGTTGGGATTATTGTAGGAAAATCGTGAATAGGTTGGATTATTCTGGGTAAATTTTCTTAACAAAAATAGTCGAACATTATGAAAATAAATATCATCAAAGGGTCAAACACATAATAAATCATATAACAAACCCTTATCCATTGTTTGTATAGGAAGGAAGGGAAGGGAAAAAAAAAGAATTTTATTTTCCTTTCAAATCTTTCCTCATATGGAGAGGTTTGGATGTTAACAAAATGAAGAACCTTAATCCCTCCAAATCCTCTTCCTCCATTTTTGCTATCCAAACAAGAAATTCTTCATTCCTCCAAATTCTTTCTTTTCTTTTCCCTTCATTTCTCTTCATCCAAACAAGGCCTTAGAGACCCTGCCTCCGGACATATACAAAGCGAGTATATGAAGATGTAGGATGGACAAAGATAAGTAGATAAGACCCCGTCTGGTCATATGCAAAACGAGTACATGAAGAGGTGTTCGGAGTCGGATCATGGACATGATGCAAAGCAAGACGCAAATTCTTTTTATTAAACACTCTCTTATCTGCACTCAAGCGGACTCTAATGCAACAGAAATCGCAATGATATCCTTTGTAACTCTGGGCAAAAAAAAATTCAAAGACCTTTTCCGCCACCATTTTAATATGTTTAAGGTCTCTTGGGAAATCTCAAAATGATACACCAAACAATTACCCACCAGGCCACCATAGTCTCTAAGGAGTTGATAAAGAAGAAGTAGACAATTATCTTGACAATTTAAAAAAATTGCAATACAAGAAGAAACCGAGTGAGACGCACTGAGACGCAAGTACAGTCTCTTATCTGTTTCGATATCTGGTTCTAAACTAATTTTTAGTAATTCTCCAATTGACAATCAGTTTATTATTATTATTTTCTATGTTAATGGTCCAACTTGTGTTATAAGATGTAGGCTTGAAAGTTCAACTTTACTGATTATCTCTCGTTACAAGTATATCTTTATATGAGCATCTTTCTTGAGCCGAGAAAGTTTTTGGTTGCATCCTCCTTCATAAGTATGAATTGTCGTTTTTTATCTCTCCCCTATACGTGTCATAATTTCTATGAATAGGATACAATGCGTACCATGATAATGATAATGATGATCCACAATGATTATGCAAGTATATCTTTATATGAGCGTCTTTCTTGAGCCGAGAGAGCTTTTTGGCTGCATCCTCCTTCATAAGTATGAGTTGTCGTCTTTTATCACGCTCATAGACAAACTATGGACGCTCATAGACAAACTATGGTCATGATCGGGAATTGATGATCCACAATGCATACCTCAATGTCAACAAAGCCAAAAATCCCATCTCCCTAATAGCTAAAAAGCCTAAAACCCAAACAAAACCTTAACTACAACTTACAAATTACTCCTACAAGTCTATCTATTTTCCTCTTAAAGGTAGTAAACGATAACAATCCTTGAATCCCTAACCTCTCAGTCCGCCATAGCCGTGAAGGAATAGATAAAATGCTCACCACTGCAAATCACCATCACAGAACCTTCCTTCTTCATCGTTCTCCTTACTTCATTCTCTCTTCTAAACCCAGTCATACTTTCACTCCCAAATGTCTTTCTTCTCAAACTCTTTCCCAATCTCATCACCATCAACAACATCCCATCAATCCATCTTCCAAACCCACTTCCCAAATCCTCACAATTCGCCATTCGCTGTTGACCCGTCAACTCACAGCTGTCGAAATCGCTGAGTCTTACTTGACTCGCCTCAAACTCGTTGAACCTAAACTCAGGAGCTTTTTACATGTAGCAGATGAAGAGAGTGTTTTGAGGAATGCTAAGGAGATTGATGACAAGATTGAGAGAAATGAGGATGTGGGTTTGTTGGCTGGTGTTTTAGTGGGTGTTAAAGATAATATTTGTACAGCTGATATGCCTTCTACTGCTGGTTCGAAGATTCTAGAAGGGTATAGACCGCCGTATGATGCTACTGCTGTAAAGAAAGTGAGAGAGTTGGGAGGTATTGTTGTTGGGAAGACTAATATGGATGAGTTTGGGATGGGTAGTACTACTGAAGGCTCAGCTTTTCAGGTTAGAATTTATGATTTTTTGTTTGGTTTTTGGTTTTCAAAGATTGAATATTTTTTGTTTATGTTTATTATATAATGTTTTGATCATGTGGGATATTTGATTGAAATGGTCTATAATCTATATGAATACATTGCTTCGATTGTGACTTCCTCGTGATGAGTGTATTGGTATGCCTTCTTTCCCACACTCCCTGCCTTGGGCGGGACTCATTAGGAGGATGATGATGATGGTCTATCTGATAACAAGACGGAGCAAAATACACAATAAATTATTTAGGTCATGTTAAATATTTTCCAAATTTTGAGCTTGAGCCTAAAAATGAGTAATTAAACTAATGGAAAATGTAAACTAACATTTGAGGCCTTAGGTTAGGTGGTCTTGTGCGGTTGGGGACCTTGCACTATCCATAACACACACCCTTGGATGAATGTGTTGTGAAAGATGGCAGATTGCACTATCCATAACATTTGAGGCAAGCATAGCTCACTTGTGGAAGTGTTAGTATTTATCTTATCAGTAATGTGTGATCAGTTTGCACTGATGTTTGCACAAGTGTTATTATTTAGTGGATGTTAAAGTTTTGTGATTCAGATTGTTATGCAACACATTTAATTCGTTTGCTTTGGTATTTCCTTCACGGCCCGTTTGGTTAATGATATTAAATGGTAGTTACGAGAATGATTTATAGAAAATTCCATCTAAAGTTCCATGTCATTCCCTTGGTAATGAAAGTTTGATCATAAAAGTTTTTGTTTATAAATTTCCATTACCGCCTAATACCACCTCTCCCAATGGTAATGCATTGGAATAAAATTTTTGAAGAAAATGAGATGATTGAAGTTAGACAAGCATGGCCATCAAGGCAACATTATTACACTAGTTTTTGTTCCCATTACCACTATTTAATACCACCTACCAAACGGGCCATCAAAGTAATCAGAATTTATTTTATAACCCAAATTGCCGTGTTTTAAATGGTGTGAGTCACGACTCACGACATTAGTTTTATTTAGCCTAAACTATTTAGGCTTCTTTCTTAAAATTTCTCTATGATGATTGGGTTGGTTTACTCAGGTCCTGCATCTGTTCATCCATAGGTGACTGCAAATCCTTGGGATGAGTCATGTGTTCCAGGTGGATCATCTGGCGGCTCAGCTGCGGCTGTTTCTGCAAGGCAGTGTGTAGTGTCTTTGGGAAGTGACACTGGTGGAAGTGTCAGACAGCCTGCATCGTTTTGTGGAGTTGTAGGATTGAAGCCAACGTATGGTCGTGTTTCAAGATATGGACTTGTGGCTTATGCATCATCCTTGGATGTTATAGGATGTTTTGGTACTTCCGTTGCTGATGCAGGAATTCTTCTTCACGCAATTTCTGGACATGATAGACATGATTCAACTAGCAGTATGCGAGTAAGGATCCATTATTCATTTTAATTCTATAAACAAAGAGTTATAAGTTCTTTCTGAACAGATTTTTTGACTAAAGCTTCCTATGCAGAAATAACAATCTAATAAAGAAGAGAAAATTCTAAATATCAGATTCTTATGTAATGAACTTTTATGTTGGATACAACAATTTCATTCTTCCCATGCATCCTTATAGTTATGGCAAATTAGCGAGTTCGGATTACTATTATATGATTCACTAATCTCCTTGAGAATCACGAATCCGAAAAGAAAAAAAAAATGAATTTTGGCCAATTTTGGGCTATTTTAGGATCATTTTGAGCGAATCGCGAATTCAAAAAGCGAATTAACTAGCGAATTATGTTACTATGATTTGGATTAACTGTTTAAAATGAACTAATGGCATTTTTCTTTGTGCATGGCTCATGTTTATTGGCATTAAGGTAATGAAATATATTATGCATTCTTGCTTAGTGCAAATGTATTATGGAATCAAAATAACTTTATAAAAATCCAATGCGCTCTTTGATTATCTTTTGATCTCTGCATTTGTAAGTTGGACTCTTTTATGCCGCCTAGCTATTATTGTTTGAACTTTTGAATTGTTTTTATACCATTATGTGGAGGATGTATTAAATCCTGAGCTTCGGCTTAATGCATTTCCCAGGAAGTTCCAGAATTCACATCTCAGCTTACGTCATTGGATATGCTGGAGTCTAGGCCACTCCAAGGACTCAGAGTTGGTATAATCCGTGAGACTCTTGAAAATGGTGTTGATGAAAATGTAGTATCCTCAATTCGTGCGGCTGCATCACATCTGGAATACCTTGGCTGCAGTGTGACTGAAGTACTTCTCTTATTCGAAAATTTGTTTATTTGGTGATTTAATTGGCTGCTTCAGATGAAAAACTCTCTTTTTTTCCGATTTCTAGGTTTCACTGCCTTCTTTCTCCACAGGGCTTCCAGCATATTATGTGCTTGCTTCTTCAGAATCATCATCCAACTTATCACGTTATGATGGCATCAGGTGAGCTATTCTGATGATTGTGTCCATTAAATGATTGATGTGGGGAGAGGTGAATTTCTCGATTGTATTGAAGGTGCTGGTTCATGATGTGCAGTTTTATAGAAACTAAGAGTATTTATAGACTGCAAAATACTTCTCTTTTAATGTTCTGGCCTTCTGGGAATTTCAATTGTTTTATTTACTAGCATGTACCATGATGGTACTAATCCTTGTCTGTAGGTATGGAAATCAGGTAACTGCAGAGGAGTTGACGTATGTATATGGAGGTTCCCGAGCTAGCGGGTTCGGTGCCGAGGTATGTTTTAGCTGGATTGCTATTAGGATATAATAGGCATCAAGACCAATGCTTAATGATGATCTACAATAACCACTTTATCTTTGTAGGTGAAAAGAAGAATACTAATGGGGACATATGCTCTTTCTGCCGGTTACTATGATGCATACTATAAACGTGCACAACAGGTATCTTTGTCATGCTTCTTTGTTTCAATTTTCACTAAATCCTATTGTTTTGTATATTATTCCTTCCCTTCTTGCTGTTATATTCAAATATCTGTTTCGGTTGTCGGGTTTTCCTAAAAAATTACTTTTCATTTTCCTGCCAGTTAACATTATGCGAAATGTGGCTTACGTTTTTGCCTTTTGGGCCGAAGATCTTATTTGCTTATTGTTATTAAAGAGTAGTAATTTGCCAACTTCTTAAGAATTCCCAAACATTGCAATATGATTTGCCAATGCTGCACCACATAAGAATTCTCTGTAAACTTTACGTGCTATTTGGTTACTGTCATTAAAGGTTATTGATGGAAATGAGTTTTAGTGTTAATTTTAATGAAATTTTCTTTGTAATTCCCATGGAAACAAAGCTTTTATCCTCAAACATGTTTTATCCTCACAATGTTTCATTTCTACCTAAAAACAACTTCTTGAACGGTAATGAATAGGAATGAATTTTGTGAAGAAAAAGAAATGATTAGAGTAGGACATGCATGATCATTGAAGCTTGTGAAATAATTTCCTAGCTAAATTACATAATATTTTAATTACTATTCCCACCATTTAATAACAACAACGAAAGGGGCCATTAGTATTTATGCCTTCATGTGATTTCACACTCTGAAGCAATTTGGTTGGTTGTCCTCAATCACTATTCACTACTGTAGATGCTAGTTTTCTCCGTCGCAGTGTCACATGATCCGCTAATATCATCGCGAATAAAAAAAAGCGTATTATGGTCGGTTTTGGGCTATTTTTGGGCAAATTTGAGCGAATTGCGAATTCCAAAAACGAATTAGCTTTTGAATTATGTTACACTGCTCCGTCGCAAAGACGTTGTTTGGAGCTGTGTGGCTATAGTTCTTGTGGGTAATCATCATAGGACTTATATTTGGATGTATTGGCTCCTGCTGGATACACTTTTCCAAACGACACGGATCAAAACTCACTCATTATTCCAAGCACTTGCAGTTTTAGCAGTTGCAGCTCTTTTACCTGAATACTCAAGTCCTTTTAAATGTTCAAGACAAACTTCAAGATTTTTTATTTTTTCTAGGTAAGAACTGTGGTACAAAAAAGCTTCAAAGCTGCACTGGATGAAAACGACATTCTTATTTCACCTGCTGCACCATCTGCTGCTTATAAAATTGGTATGGTGCTCATTGCTTTGGCATTCTTTGTTTAGTCTCCTTCATATTTGGTTATGTTTTTGTTGAAAGTTTTGCCTTCTGCTTTGCTGACATCCACAGGTGAAAAGAAGAATGATCCACTGGCTATGTATGCTGGTGACATAATGACTGTAAGGCGAAGTTCACGATACTTCTTTATTTTTGCCCGTTAAAATTTGAGTTTCGTAGATTGCTTCATTATTTTAATGTAGTTTTGTTCAACATTTCATTACCCAATGTATTAAGTGGCTCCCAAGTCCCACCAAGGTAGGGTTTGGCGAGATCGAATGCATGCAATCTTACCTTTATTAGTGATAACAAATAGGTTGTTTCTGATTAGCCCTTATAATAAACATCATAACCAATTTCACATAAATAGGAAGCGCATATGATTCGATCAGCCATTTTAATAGTCCATTATAATCTACAGCCAAAAAATTGTAAATCTTCGGCCCTTCGAAATAAGGGACATTTTTTTCTTATTTGGATGGCCTATGTTTTTTTTAGATTAAGCTAATTACAAGCAAATGCAGATGCTGATGTTTTGTATACATTTAAATTTTTGGCAAATTGTCTCAGGTCAATGTGAACTTGGCCGGTTTACCAGCTTTGACCTTGCCTTGTGGTTTTGCCGAAGGTGGACCTGGCGGTCTTCCTGTTGGTCTACAGATGATAGGTGCTGCATTTGATGAGGTACAGACCTGAACCTTCAGTAATTTAGGAGTCAAAGGCATTTTGTTCAACTGTTTGATGTGGCAGGGGTGGTCAATGGACAGGATAAAGATTGGGTCGGGCTTAAGTAAATATGGGCTGGGTTGGATAAGGGCCCTTCAAACTTAATATGGGCTTTAAATAAGCCCGGCCCGGCCCGGCCCTTTTTTGACTAAATATTATTTTAATCCCATTTATCAATTTATAATTATTAAATTGAAAAATATTAATAATCCCCATGGCATTGTCATTTATAAGTTTTGAATTATACCATTTACAAAGGCTTGTTTTTGACTCTTAATGAGCCCTTTTATAGCCTGCTTTAATTGAATTATAGTAGAGTCTGTTTTAGGTCAGGCACATTTTCGATCCGGCCCTTACAAGCCCTTCTAAAAACAGGTTGGATAAGGGCTCAAAATGGGACCCGGCCCATTAAACACCCTAGATGTGGAAGAGATGTAATCCATTGACTCACTCAATATCTTCTATGTCATTTTGTGTCATTGAAATGCTATTCCACCTGTAATCATCGATCGTAAATATATGCTGCAGGAGAAATTGCTTAGGATTGGACATATTTTTGAGCAAACACTCGAAGGTCACAGTTTTGTCCCCCCAATCGTAACGAATGGTTCTGCATCATAAGTCGTAAACATACTCTTTAAATGAGGCCTGATCGTATGGATTGTTGCCTGCATTTCAAGAAGACATTGCAGAGTTTGCTTTTGGGAACTTACAAGAGCAGACGACTGTTGTGTAGTAGGCAGAACGACCGAAAAATAGGGGTTTCTAATGCCTTAACCAAGAATTCAAAAGATTGACCTGCGTTTTGCGCGCTTCCCAGATTGCTTCTCGTTTGGGTTCTCTCGCATACCTGTGGTTGCAGCCAATTGTTGGATCATCTTCCTTTATAATTGTTTGTTACTTATAATTCGATGAAAACATTTATCAGTCTAGAAGTTACAAGTTTTGGTTGTTTAATATGCTTGATTGAGAGTTATCTTTGAATCAGTATAAATAAATTCAGTAAAATTGTGTTATCCCTTTGTATGTATCATTCATGCTAGATCAATCTTTACAGTGCTAGGGAAACCAGCACCTGAATAAGCGTCTTTATGTCCAAGCCTGAGTTCAGGTAGTTTCGCTGTTAGTAACAACAAACAAACTTTGTTTTATTTTTTTTGTCCATTCCAACGTTATGACATTGTTACCCTTTTGTTCGCAATTAGTAACAACAAACGAAGTTTTTTTCTGGTTCTCTGTTCGTTATTAGTAACAACGAACACTCCTGACCTCAGGCTCATACAAAGAGACTTATTTTGAGAACTAAATTTCTCGACGCTTATTTTAAGTATTTTCTTTATAATAAGCTTTACTTTGGTGATAAATTTACGCTTTGTAAATCAAGTTTATCCTTGTGGTTATTAATGTTGTAAATTGAGTTTCAAGATCGAGTAATGGATTACTACATTACTCTCTATCCTTTTCAATTTGTATTACTTTTATTTTGTTATGTCCTATTAATTTTAGGAAAAATTACCTATAATAATTTAATTTTTTTATGATTTTTTTGCAATAATCTCAAATCTAATTTTTTTATGATTTTTCTACAATAATCCTACCTATTGATTAACTATGAATAATTCTAATTTTAAGGAGTATTTGCCTAGAGTAGACTTATAGTAGCTAATTCGCCAAATAAATAAATTGAAAATTAATTTAAAATTAGAGAAAATTTTGAAAATTTACATAAAAAAATTCTAAATAATAAAAAAAATTATTATTTTTTTAAAAATATTTTGTTAACATTTTATTTTAAAAATAAAACTTGTTGTAGCAAGTCACCCGATCACCGGGTTTACAGTAGGAAAATACCTCTCAAAGTTGGGATTATTCATGGTTAACCAATAAGTGAAATTATGGTAGGAAAATCATAAATAGGTTGAATTATTCTAAGTAATTTTTCCACTTTTAAATTTTTTTTGCCAATAATCTCACTCACCATTATCATCTACTCATTTTTGTGTTATTTTACAACTCAATTTTCTTTTCATTAATTTTCACCGAAAAACAGTGGATCTGGATCTGCCATTAGCCAACAGGTTCCTTCTTTAAGCTTGTTCACATCCATGGAAATGCTTTTCTACCAGAAATTGGTCAGAAAACACCCAAAAAAAACCAATTACCAATTCAATAATCTTCAAAGTCAACCAAAATACTCGTAGTTTCTGACACTAGTTCATACCATTACTTCGATTTCATAAACACTTTATAAATCAAATCATGTATGAACAATTCAATCATCATCGAACAATTCAGAAAACAAAACAACACAAAACAAAATGACTCATTTCCTCTTCATCCTGTTTCTCTCCCTCGCTGCTTCTACCACCGCCGACTATTTCCGAGACTCAACCGGAAAACCGGTGGTAAACGGCGGCAGCTATAGTATGGCCCGCGATATGATGGCGCCTGACGAAGGTCCAATAACATGGGGGAAATCAAATCACTCGCGATCGTCATGTCCCCTAAACGTAATCCAAAGTCATTACGATATGAATCCGGATGTTACGAACAACATCCCTTATACATCGATTACCTTTCGTTCTCCTTTGAAGTCGAAATTCATTCCTGTTGGTGCGCCCATTGATATATACTTCAATACCAGAGATTCTCCGTGCAAAAAATCATTAAAATGGTCGGTAAAACCAGCAAAGGCAGCAAAATCGTTCGATTTGGTTGCAGGTGATAAGAATCCTCGCTATAAGGGTTCATTCAAAGTTGTT